>CM046303.1:49717642-49741302 GCA_025267735.1 Mactra quadrangularis | reverse complement strand
TGGAAAAAAAAAAATTTTCGTGAAATTTTGAACTTTTCGACAGGTCCGCGTATGCAGAAAATGTCAGTTTTTGAGCGAAAAAATTAGCGTCACGAAACCGCCCCAAGGATGATGGGGTCTGTTCGGGGGGTGGAGTCGGTCAAGGTCAGGCGCGTAACCAGGGTCCTAAAGGGGCGCGGTTAGCGGCGGCCTCGATTATGCGTTTCAGGGGTCCCAAATATGCAAATCCGCACTATTGCCTTCAGAGCGGTCTGACCCCCTTAAAACAGGTTTTTGGGGCTTAGATCCACCTAAGATGGTGAGGGAAACTTACATTCGGACCCGCTGAGGCCTTTTTAGGCCAAAACTGGAAAAAAAAAATTTTTCGTGAAATTTTGAACTTTTCAACAGGTCCGCGTATGCAGAAAATTCAAGAAATTGCAAGAAATTGCAAATTTTGGTGCGGAGGATTCAGAGTCGCCAAACAGGACGGTTGGTGGATGGGGTTGGTTGGTGAAGTCAAATCGGTACAAAGAAACGCGCATAACCGGGGTTCGCAAGTGAAACGGGAAAGCGTGAGGCCAGGTAATGTTTCTCAGTGTTTTCCTACTGCAATTAACAGGGATACTCAGTTCTATTCATCTCAGAGGTGTGAAAGCCCAGCCACGCAGGCGTTTGCGCGCTATAACCGTGGGAGATGGAGCGGAACCGCCTATGAAATCCCCACTTTTGGCCTGGAAATGCCCCGGGATGACAATGTCATTGTCTCCCGGGGCATTTCCAGGCCAAAAGTGGGGGATTTCATAGGCTTTTTATTTTTTGGCCTAAAACTGTACTTGTTGGACAGGTCCGCGTATGCAGAAAATGTCAGTTTTTGAGCGAAAAAATTTAGCGTCACGTAACCGCCCCAAGGATGATGGGGTCTGTTCGGGGGGTGGAGTCGGTCAAGGTCAGGCGCGTAACCAGGGTCCTAAAGGGGCGCGGATAGCGGCGGCCTCGATTATGCGTTTCAGGCGGTCCCAAATATGCAAATCCGCACTATTGCCTTCAGAGCGGTCTGACCCCCTTAAAACAGGTTTTTGGGGCTTAGATCCACCTAAGATGGTGAGGAAACTTACAATTCGGACCCGCTGAGGCCTTTTTAGGCCAAAACTGGAAAAAAAAAATTTTCGTGAAATTTTGAACTTTTCGACAGGTCCGCGTATGCAGAAAATGTCAGTTTTTGAGCGAAAAAATTAGCGTCACGAAACCGCCCCAAGGATGATGGGGTCCTGTTCGGGGGGGTGGAGTCGGTCAAGGTCAGGCGCGTAACCAGGGTCCTAAAGGGGCGCAGGATAGCGGCGGCCTCGATTATGCGTTTCAGGGGTCCCAAATATGCAAATCCGCACTATTGCCTTCAGAGCGGTCTGACCCCCCTTAAAACAGGTTTTTGGGGCTTAGATCCACCTAAGATGGTGAGGAAACTTACATTCGGACCCGCTGAGGCCTTTTTAGGCCAAAACTGGAAAAAAAAAATTTTCGTGAAATTTTGAACTTTTTCGACAGGTCCGCGTATGCAGAAAATGTCAGTTTTTGAGCGAAAAAATTAGCGTCACGAAACCGCCCCCAAGGATGATGGGGTCTGTTCGGGGGGTGGAGTCGGTCAAGGTCAGGCGCGTAACCAGGGTCCTAAAAGGGGCGCGGATAGCGGCGGCCTCGATTATGCGTTTCAGGGGTACCCAAATATGCAAATCCGCACTATTGCCTTCAGAGCGGTCTGACCCCCTTAAAACAGGTTTTTGGGGCTTAGATCCACCTAAGATGGTGAGGAAAACTTACATTCGGACCCGCTGAGGCCTTTTTAGGCCAAAACTGGAAAAAAAATTTTTTCGTGAAATTTATAACTTTTCAACAGGTCCGCGTATGCAGAAAATTCAAGAAATTGCAAGAAATTGCAAATTTTTGGTGCGGAGGATTCAGAGTCCGCCAAACAGGACGGTTGGTGGATGGGGTTGGTTGGTGAAGTCAAATCGGTCAAAGAAACGCGCATAACCGGGGTTCGCAAGTGAAACGGGAAAGCGTGAGGCCAGGTAATGTTTCTCAGTGTTTTTCCTACTGCAATTAACAGGGATACTCAGTTCTATTCATCTCAGAGGTGTGAAAGCCCAGCCACGCAGGCGTTTTGCGCGCTATAAACCGTGGGAGATGGAGCGGAACCGCCTATGAAATCCCCACTTTTGGCCTGGAAATGCCCCGGGATGACAATGTCATTGTCTCCCGGGGCATTTCCAGGCCAAAAGTGGGGGATTTCATAGGCTTTTTATTTTTTTGGCCTAAAACTGTAACTTGTTGGACAGGTCCGCGTATGCAGAAAATGTCAGTTTTTGAGCGAAAAAATTAGCGTCACGTAACCGCCCCAAGGATGATGGGGTCTGTTCGGGGGGTGGAGTCGGTCAAGGTCAGGCGCGTAACCAGGGTCCTAAAGGGGCGCGGATAGCGGCGGCCTCGATTATGCGTTTCAGGGGTCCCAAATATGCAAATCCGCACTATTGCCTTCAGAGCGGTCTGACCCCCTTAAAACAGGTTTTTGGGGCTTAGATCCACCTAAGATGGTGAGGAAAACTTACATTCGGACCCGCTGAGGGCCTTTTTAGGCCAAAACTGGAAAAAAAAAATTTTCGTGAAATTTTGAACTTTTCGACAGGTCCGCGTATGCAGAAAATGTCAGTTTTTTGAGCGAAAAAATTAGCGTCACGAAACCGCCCCAAGGATGATGGGGTCTGTTCGGGGGGTGGAGTCGGTCAAGGTCAGGCGCGTAACCAGGGTCCTAAAGGGGGCGTGGATAGCGGCGGCCTCGATTATGCGTTTCAGGGGTCCCAAATATGCAAATCCGCACTATTGCCTTCAGAGCGGTCTGACCCCCTTAAAACAGGTTTTTGGGGCTTAGATCCACCTAAGATGGTGAGGAAACTTACATTCGGACCCGCTGAGGCCTTTTTAGGCCAAAACTGGAAAAAAAAAATTTTTCGTGAAATTTTGAACTTTTCAACAGGTCCGCGTACGCAGAAAATTCAAGAAATTGCAAGAAATTGCAAATTTTGGTGCGGAGGATTCAGAGTCGCCAAACAGGACGGTTGGTGGATGGGGTTGGTTGGTGAAGTCAAATCGGTCAAAGAAACGCGCATAACCGGGGTTCGCAAGTGAAACGGGAAAGCGTGAGGCCAGGTAATGTTTCTCAGTGTTTTCCTACTGCAATTAACAGGGATACTCAGTTCTATTCATCTCAGAGGTGTGAAAGCCCAGCCACGCAGGCGTTTGCGCGCTATAACCGTGGGAGATGGAGCGGAACCGCCTATGAAATCCCCACTTTTGGCCTGGAAATGCCCCGGGATGACAATGTCATTGTCTCCCGGGGCATTTCCAGGCCAAAAGTGGGGATTTCATAGGCTTTTTATTTTTTGGCCTAAAACTGTACTTGTTGGACAGGTCCGCGTATGCAGAAAATGTCAGTTTTTGAGCGAAAAAATTAGCGTCACGTAACCGCCCCAAGGATGATGGGGTCTGTTCGGGGGGTGGAGTCGGTCAAGGTCAGGCGCGTAACCAGGGTCCTAAAGGGGCGCGGATAGCGGCGGCCTCGATTATGCGTTTCAGGGGTCCCAAATATGCAAATCCGCACTATTGCCTTCAGAGCGGTCTGACCCCCTTAAAACAGGTTTTTTGGGGCTTAGATCCACCTAAGATGGTGAGGAAACTTACATTCGGACCCGCTGAGGCCTTTTTTAGGCCAAAACTGGAAAAAAAAAATTTTCGTGAAATTTTGAACTTTTCGACAGGTCCGCGTATGCAGAAAAATGTCAGTTTTTGAGCGAAAAAATTAGCGTCACGAAACCGCCCCAAGGATGATGGGGTCTGTTCGGGGGGTGGAGTCGGTCAAGGTCAGGCGCGTAACCAGGGTCCTAAAGGGGCGCGGATAGCGGCGGCCTCGATTATGCGTTTCAGGGGTCCCAAATATGCAAAATCCGCCACTATTGCCTTCAGAGCGGTCTGACCCCCTTTAAAACAGGTTTTTGGGGCTTAGATCCACCTAAGATGGTGAGGAAACTTACATTCGGACCCGCTGAGGCCTTTTTAGGCCAAAAACTGGAAAAAAAAAAATTTTCGTGAAATTTTGAACTTTTCAACAGGTCCGCGTATGCAGAAAATTCAAGAAATTGCAAGAAATTGCAAATTTTGGTGCGGAGGGATTCAGAGTCGCCAAACAGGACGGTTGGTGGATGGGGTTGGTTGGTGAAGTCAAATCGGTCAAAGAAACGCGCATAACCGGGGTTCGCAAGTGAAACGGGAAAGCGTGAGGCCAGGTAATGTTTCTCAGTGTTTTCCTACTGCAATTAACAGGGATACTCAGTTCTATTCATCTCAGAGGTGTGAAAGCCCAGCCACGCAGGCGTTTGCGCGCTATAACCGTGGGAGATGGAGCGGAACCCGCCTATGAAAATCCCCACTTTTGGCCTGGAAATGCCCCGGGATGACAATGTCATTGTCTCCCGGGGCATTTCCAGGCCAAAAGTGGGGATTTCATAGGCTTTTTATTTTTTTGGCCTAAAACTGTACTTGTTGGACAGGTCCGCGTATGCAGAAAATGTCAGTTTTTGAGCGAAAAAATTAGCGTCGTCACGAAACCGCCCCCAAGGATGATGGGGTCTGTTCGGGGGGTGGAGTCGGTCAAGGTCAGGCGCGTAACCAGGGTCCTAAAGGGGGCGCGGATAGCGGCGGCCTCGATTATGCGTTTCAGGGGTCCCAAATATGCAAATCCGCACTATTGCCTTCAGAGCGGTCTGACCCCCTTAAAACAGGTTTTTGGGGCTTAGATCCACCTAAGATGGTGAGGAAACTTACATTCGGACCCGCTGAGGCCTTTTTAGGCCAAAACTGGAAAAAAAAATTTTTCGTGAAATTTATAACTTTTCAACAGGTCCGCGTATGCAGAAAATTCAAGAAATTGCAAAGAAATTGCAAATTTTGGTGCGGAGGATTCAGAGTCGCCAAACAGGACGGTTGGTGGATGGGGTTGGTTGGTGAAGTCAAATCGGTCAAAGAAACGCGCATAACCGGGGTTCGCAAGTGAAACGGGAAAGCGTGAGCCAGGTAATGTTTCTCAGTGTTTTCCTACTGCAATTAACAGGGATACTCAGTTCTATTCATCTCAGAGGTGTGAAAGCCCAGCCACGCAGGCGTTTGCGCGCTATAACCGTGGGAGATGGAGCGGAACCGCCTATGAAATCCCCACTTTTGGCCTGGAAATGCCCCGGGATGACAATGTCATTGTCTCCCGGGGCATTTCCAGGCCAAAAGTGGGGATTTCATAGGCTTTTTATTTTTTGGCCTAAAACTGTACTTGTTGGACAGGTCCGCGTATGCAGAAAATGTCAGTTTTTGAGCGAAAAAATTAGCGTCACGTAACCGCCCCAAGGATGATGGGGTCTGTTCGGGGGGTGGAGTCGGTCAAGGTCAGGCGCGTAACCAGGGTCCTAAAGGGGCGCGGATAGCGGCGGCCTCGATTATGCGTTTCAGGGGTCCCAAATATGCAAATCCGCACTATTGCCTTCAGAGCGGTCTGACCCCCTTAAAACAGGTTTTTGGGGCTTAGATCCACCTAAGATGGTGAGGAAACTTACATTCGGACCCGCTGAGGCCTTTTTAGGCCAAAACTGGAAAAAAAAAATTTTCGTGAAATTTTGAACTTTTCGACAGGTCCGCGTATGCAGAAAATGTCAGTTTTTGAGCGAAAAAATTATTTTGAGCGAAAAAATTAGCGTCACGAAACCGCCCCAAGGATGATGGGGTCTGTTCGGGGGGTGGAGTCGGTCAAGGTCAGGCGCGTAACCAGGGTCCTAAAGGGGCGTGGATAGCGGCGGCCTCGATTATGCGTTTCAGGGGTCCCAAATATGCAAATCCGCACTATTGCCTTCAGAGCGGTCTGACCCCCTTAAAACAGGTTTTTGGGGCTTAGATCCACCTAAGATGGTGAGGAAACTTACATTCGGACCCGCTGAGGCCTTTTTAGGCCAAAACTGGAAAAAAAAATTTTTCGTGAAATTTTGAACTTTTCAACAGGTCCGCGTACGCAGAAAATTCAAGAAATTGCAAGAAATTGCAAATTTTGGTGCGGAGGATTCAGAGTCGCCAAACAGGACGGTTGGTGGATGGGGTTGGTTGGTGAAGTCAAATCGGTCAAAGAAACACGCATAACCGGGGTTCGCAAGTGAAACGGGAAAGCGTGAGGCCAGGTAATGTTTCTCAGTGTTTTCCTACTGCAATTAACAGGGATACTCAGTTCTATTCATCTCAGAGGTGTGAAAGCCCAGCCACGCAGGCGTTTGCGCGCTATAACCGTGGGAGATGGAGCGGAACCGCCTATGAAATCCCCACTTTTGGCCTGGAAATGCCCCGGGATGACAATGTCATTGTCTCCCGGGGCATTTCCAGGCCAAAAGTGGGGATTTCATAGGCTTTTTATTTTTTGGCCTAAAACTGTACTTGTTGGACAGGTCCGCGTATGCAGAAAATGTCAGTTTTTGAGCGAAAAAATTAGCGTCACGTAACCGCCCCAAGGATGATGGGGTCTGTTCGGGGGGTGGAGTCGGTCAAGGTCAGGCGCGTAACCAGGGTCCTAAAGGGGCGCGGATAGCGGCGGCCTCGATTATGCGTTTCAGGGGTCCCAAATATGCAAATCCGCACTATTGCCTTCAGAGCGGTCTGACCCCCTTAAAACAGGTTTTTGGGGCTTAGATCCACCTAAGATGGTGAGGAAACTTACATTCGGACCCGCTGAGGCCTTTTTAGGCCAAAACTGGAAAAAAAAAATTTTCGTGAAATTTTGAACTTTTCGACAGGTCCGCGTATGCAGAAAATGTCAGTTTTTGAGCGAAAAAATTAGCGTCACGAAACCGCCCCAAGGATGATGGGGTCTGTTCGGGGGGTGGAGTCGGTCAAGGTCAGGCGCGTAACCAGGGTCCTAAAGGGGCGCGGATAGCGGCGGCCTCGATTATGCGTTTCAGGGGTCCCAAATATGCAAATCCGCACTATTGCCTTCAGAGCGGTCTGACCCCCTTAAAACAGGTTTTTGGGGCTTAGATCCACCTAAGATGGTGAGGAAACTTACATTCGGACCCGCTGAGGCCTTTTTAGGCCAAAACTGGAAAAAAAAAATTTTCGTGAAATTTTGAACTTTTCAACAGGTCCGCGTATGCAGAAAATTCAAGAAATTGCAAGAAATTGCAAATTTTGGTGCGGAGGATTCAGAGTCGCCAAACAGGACGGTTGGTGGATGGGGTTGGTTGGTGAAGTCAAATCGGTCAAAGAAACGCGCATAACCGGGGTTCGCAAGTGAAACGGGAAAGCGTGAGGCCAGGTAATGTTTCTCAGTGTTTTCCTAACTGCAATTAACAGGGATACTCAGTTCTATTCATCTCAGAGGTGTGAAAGCCCAGCCACGCAGGCGTTTGCGCGCTATAACCGTGGGAGATGGAGCGGAACCGCCTATGAAATCCCACTTTTGGCCTGGAAATGCCCCGGGATGACAATGTCATTGTCTCCCGGGGCATTTCCAGGCCAAAAGTGGGGATTTCATAGGTTTTTTATTTTTTGGCCTAAAACTGTACTTGTTGGACAGGTCCGCGTATGCAGAAAATGTCAGTTTTTGAGCGAAAAAATTAGCGTCACGAAACCGCCCCAAGGATGATGGGGTCTGTTCGGGGGGTGGAGTCGGTCAAGGTCAGGCGCGTAACCAGGGTCCTAAAGGGGCGCGGATTAGCGGCGGCCTCGATTATGCGTTTCAGGGGTCCCAAATATGCAAATCCGCACTATTGCCTTCAGAGCGGTCTGACCCCCTTAAAACAGGTTTTTGGGGCTTAGATCCACCTAAGATGGTGAGGAAACTTACATTCGGACCCGCTGAGGCCTTTTTAGGCCAAAACTGGAAAAAAAATTTTTTCGTGAAATTTTGAACTTTTCAACAGGTCCGCGTATGCAGAAAATTCAAGAAATTGCAAGAAATGGCAAATTTTGGTGCGGAGGATTCAGAGTCGCCAAACAGGACGGTTGGTGGATGGGGTTGGTTGGTGAAGTCAAATCGGTCAAAGAAACGCGCATAACCGGGGTTCGCAAGTGAAACGGGAAAGCGTGAGGCCAGGTAATGTTTCTCAGTGTTTTCCTACTGCAATTAACAGGGATACTCAGTTCTATTCATCTCAGAGGTGTGAAAGCCCAGCCACGCAGGCGTTTGCGCGCTATAACCGTGGGAGATGGAGCGGAACCGCCTATGAAATCCCCACTTTTGGCCTGGAAATGCCCCGGGATGACAATGTCATTGTCTCCCGGGGCATTTCCAGGCCAAAAGTGGGGATTTCATAGGCTTTTTATTTTTTGGCCTAAAACTGTACTTGTTGGACAGGTCCGCGTATGCAGAAAATGTCAGTTTTTGAGCGAAAAAATTAGCGTCACGTAACCGCCCCAAGGATGATGGGGTCTGTTCGGGGGGTGGAGTCGGTCAAGGTCAGGCGCGTAACCAGGGTCCTAAAGGGGCGCGGATAGCGGCGGCCTCGATTATGCGTTTCAGGGGTCCCAAATATGCAAATCCGCACTATTGCCTTCAGAGCGGTCTGACCCCCTTAAAACAGGTTTTTGGGGCTTAGATCCACCTAAGATGGTGAGGAAACTTACATTCGGACCCGCTGAGGCCTTTTTAGGCCAAAACTGGAAAAAAAAAATTTTCGTGAAATTTTGAACTTTTCGACAGGTCCGCGTATGCAGAAAATGTCAGTTTTTGAGCGAAAAAATTAGCGTCACGAAACCGCCCCAAGGATGATGGGGTCTGTTCGGGGGGTGGAGTCGGTCAAGGTCAGGCGCGTAACCAGGGTCCTAAAGGGGCGCGGATAGCGGCGGCCTCGATTATGCGTTTCAGGGGTCCCAAATATGCAAATCCGCACTATTGCCTTCAGAGCGGTCTGACCCCCTTAAAACAGGTTTTTGGGGCTTAGATCCACCTAAGATGGTGAGGAAACTTACATTCGGACCCGCTGAGGCCTTTTTAGGCCAAAACTGGAAAAAAAAATTTTCGTGAAATTTTGAACTTTTCAACAGGTCCGCGTATGCAGAAAATTCAAGAAATTGCAAGAAATTGCAAATTTTGGTGCAGAGGATTCAGAGTCGCCAAACAGGACGGTTGGTGGATGGGGTTGGTTGGTGAAGTCAAATCGGTCAAAGAAACGCGCATAACCGGGGTTCGCAAGTGAAACGGGAAAGCGTGAGGCCAGGTAATGTTTCTCAGTGTTTTCCTACTGCAATTAACAGGGATACTCAGTTCTATTCATCTCAGAGGTGTGAAAGCCCAGCCACGCAGGCGTTTGCGCGCTATAACCGTGGGAGATGGAGCGGAACCGCCTATGAAATCCCCACTTTTGGCCTGGAAATGCCCCGGGATGACAATGTCATTGTCTCCCGGGGCATTTCCAGGCCAAAAGTGGGGATTTCATAGGCTTTTTATTTTTTGGCCTAAAACTGTACTTGTTGGACAGGTCCGCGTATGCAGAAAATGTCAGTTTTTGAGCGAAAAAATTAGCGTCACGTAACCGCCCCAAGGATGATGGGGTCTGTTCGGGGTGTGGAGTCGGTCAAGGTCAGGCGCGTAACCAGGGTCCTAAAGGGGCGCGGATAGCGGCGGCCTCGATTATGCGTTTCAGGGGTCCCAAATATGCAAATCCGCACTATTGCCTTCAGAGCGGTCTGACCCCCTTAAAACAGGTTTTTGGGGCTTAGATCCACCTAAGATGGTGAGGAAACTTACATTCGGACCCGCTGAGGCCTTTTTAGGCCAAAACTGGAAAAAAAAAATTTTCGTGAAATTTTGAACTTTTCGACAGGTCCGCGTATGCAGAAAATGTCAGTTTTTGAGCGAAAAAATTAGCGTCACGAAACCGCCCCAAGGATGATGGGGTCTGTTCGGGGGGTGGAGTCGGTCAAGGTCAGGCGCGTAACCAGGGTCCTAAAGGGGCGCGGATAGCGGCGGCCTCGATTATGCGTTTCAGGGGTCCCAAATATGCAAATCCGCACTATTGCCTTCAGAGCGGTCTGACCCCCTTAAAACAGGTTTTTGGGGCTTAGATCCACCTAAGATGGTGAGGAAACTTACATTCGGACCCGCTGAGGCCTTTTTAGGCCAAAACTGGAAAAAAAAAATTTTCGTGAAATTTTGAACTTTTCAACAGGTCCGCGTATGCAGAAAATTCAAGAAATTGCAAGAAATTGCAAATTTTGGTGCGGAGGATTCAGAGTCGCCAAACAGGACGGTTGGTGGATGGGGTTGGTTGGTGAAGTCAAATCGGTCAAAGAAACGCGCATAACCGGGGTTCGCAAGTGAAACGGGAAAGCGTGAGGCCAGGTAATGTTTCTCAGTGTTTTCCTACTGCAATTAACAGGGATACTCAGTTCTATTCATCTCAGAGGTGTGAAAGCCCAGCCACGCAGGCGTTTGCGCGCTATAACCGTGGGAGATGGAGCGGAACCGCCTATGAAATCCCCACTTTTGGCCTGGAAATGCCCTGGGATGACAATGTCATTGTCTCCCGGGGCATTTCCAGGCCAAAAGTGGGGATTTCATAGGCTTTTTATTTTTTGGCCTAAAACTGTACTTGTTGGACAGGTCCGCGTATGCAGAAAATGTCAGTTTTTGAGCGAAAAAATTAGCGTCACGTAACCGCCCCAAGGATGATGGGGTCTGTTGGGGGGGTGGAGTCGGTCAAGGTCAGGCGCGTAACCAGGGTCCTAAAGGGGCGCGGATAGCGGCGGCCTCGATTATGCGTTTCAGGGGTCCCAAATATGCAAATCCGCACTATTGCCTTCAGAGCGGTCTGACCCCCTTAAAACAGGTTTTTGGGGCTTAGATCCACCTAAGATGGTGAGGAAACTTACATTCGGACCCGCTGAGGCCTTTTTAGGCCAAAACTGGAAAAAAAAAATTTTCGTGAAATTTTGAACTTTTCGACAGGTCCGCGTATGCAGAAAATGTCAGTTTTTGAGCGAAAAAATTAGCGTCACGAAACCGCCCCAAGGATGATGGGGTCTGTTCGGGGGGTGGAGTCGGTCAAGGTCAGGCGCGTAACCAGGGTCCTAAAGGGGCGCGGATAGCGGCGGCCTCGATTATGCGTTTCAGGGGTCCCAAATATGCAAATCCGCACTATTGCCTTCAGAGCGGTCTGACCCCCTTAAAACAGGTTTTTGGGGCTTAGATCCACCTAAGATGGTGAGGAAACTTACATTCGGACCCGCTGAGGCCTTTTTAGGCCAAAACTGGAAAAAAAAAATTTTCGTGAAATTTTGAACTTTTCAACAGGTCCGCGTATGCAGAAAATTCAAGAAATTGCAAGAAATTGCAAATTTTGGTGCGGAGGATTCAGAGTCGCCAAACAGGACGGTTGGTGGATGGGGTTGGTTGGTGAAGTCAAATCGGTCAAAGAAACGTGCATAACCAGGGTTCGCAAGTGAAACGGGAAAGCGTGAGGCCAGGTAATGTTTCTCAGTGTTTTCCTACTGCAATTACCAGGGATACTCAGTTCTATTCATCTCAGAGGTGTGAAAGCCCAGCCACGCAGGCGTTTGCGCGCTATAACCGTGGGAGATGGAGCGGAACCGCCTATGAAATCCCCACTTTTGGCCTGGAAATGCCCCGGGATGACAATGTCATTGTCTCCCGGGGCATTTCCAGGCCAAAAGTGGGGATTTCATAGGCTTTTTATTTTTTGGCCTAAAACTGTACTTGTTGGACAGGTCCGCGTATGCAGAAAATGTCAGTTTTTGAGCGAAAAAATTAGCGTCACGAAACCGCCCCAAGGATGATGGGGTCTGTTCGGGGGGTGGAGTCGGTCAAGGTCAGGCGCGTAACCAGGGTCCTAAAGGGGCGCGGATAGCGGCGGCCTCGATTATGCGTTTCAGGGGTCCCAAATATGCAAATCCGCACTATTGCCTTCAGAGCGGTCTGACCCCCTTAAAACAGGTTTTTGGGGCTTAGATCCACCTAAGATGGTGAGGAAACTTACATTCGGACCCGCTGAGGCCTTTTTAGGCCAAAACTGGAAAAAAAAATTTTTCGTGAAATTTTGAACTTTTCAACAGGTCCGCGTATGCAGAAAATTCAAGAAATTGCAAGAAATTGCAAATTTTGGTGCGGAGGATTCAGAGTCGCCAAACAGGACGGTTGGTGGATGGGGTTGGTTGGTGAAGTCAAATCGGTCAAAGAAACGCGCATAACCGGGGTTCGCAAGTGAAACGGGAAAGCGTGAGGCCAGGTAATGTTTCTCAGTGTTTTCCTACTGCAATTAACAGGGATACTCAGTTCTATTCATCTCAGAGGTGTGAAAGCCCAGCCACGCAGGCGTTTGCGCGCTATAACCGTGGGAGATGGAGCGGAACCGCCTATGAAATCCCCACTTTTGGCCTGGAAATGCCCCGGGATGACAATGTCATTGTCTCCCGGGGCATTTCCAGGCCAAAAGTGGGGATTTCATAGGCTTTTTATTTTTTGGCCTAAAACTGTACTTGTTGGACAGGTCCGCGTATGCAGAAAATGTCAGTTTTTGAGCGAAAAAATTAGCGTCACGTAACCGCCCCAAGGATGATGGGGTCTGTTCGGGGGGTGGAGTCGGTCAAGGTCAGGCGCGTAACCAGGGTCCTAAAGGGGCGCAGATAGCGGCGGCCTCGATTATGCGTTTCAGGGGTCCCAAATATGCAAATCCGCACTATTGCCTTCAGAGCGGTCTGACCCCCTTAAAACAGGTTTTTGGGGCTTAGATCCACCTAAGATGGTGAGGAAACTTACATTCGGACCCGCTGAGGCGTTTTTAGGCCAAAACTGGAAAAAAAAATTTTTCGTGAAATTTTGAACTTTTCGACAGGTCCGCGTATGCAGAAAATTCAAGAAATTGCAAGAAATTGCAAATTTTGGTGCGGAGGATTCAGAGTCGCCAAACAGGACGGTTGGTGGATGGGGTTGGTTGGTGAAGTCAAATCGGTCAAAGAAACGCGCATAACCGGGGTTCGCAAGTGAAACGGGAAAGCGTGAGGCCAGGTAATGTTTCTCAGTGTTTTCCTACTGCAATTAACAGGGATACTCAGTTCTATTCATCTCAGAGGTGTGAAAGCCCAGCCACGCAGGCGTTTGCGCGCTATAACCGTGGGAGATGGAGCGGAACCGCCTATGAAATCCCCACTTTTGGCCTGGAAATGCCCCGGGAGACAATGACATTGTCATCCCGGGGCATTTCCAGGCCAAAAGTGGGGATTTCATAGGCTTTTTATTTTTTGGCCTAAAACTGTACTTGTTGGACAGGTCCGCGTATGCAGAAAATGTCAGTTTTTGAGCGAAAAAATTAGCGTCACGAAACCGCCCCAAGGATGATGGGGTCTGTTCGGGGGGTGGAGTCGGTCAAGGTCAGGCGCGTAACCAGGGTCCTAAAGGGGCGCGGATAGCGGCGGCCTCGATTATGCGTTTCAGGGGTCCCAAATATGCAAATCCGCACTATTGCCTTCAGAGCGGTCTGACCCCCTTAAAACAGGTTTTTGGGGCTTAGATCCACCTAAGATGGTGAGGAAACTTACATTCGGACCCGCTGAGGCCTTTTTAGGCCAAAACTGGAAAAAAAAAATTTTCGTGAAATTTTGAACTTTTCAACAGGTCCGCGTATGCAGAAAATTCAAGAAATTGCAAGAAATTGCAAATTTTGGTGCGGAGGATTCAGAGTCGCCAAACAGGACGGTTGGTGGATGGGGTTGGTTGGTGAAGTCAAATCGGTCAAAGAAACGCGCATAACCGGGGTTCGCAAGTGAAACGGGAAAGCGTGAGGCCAGGTAATGTTTCTCAGTGTTTTCCTACTGCAATTAACAGGGATACTCAGTTCTATTCATCTCAGAGGTGTGAAAGCCCAGCCACGCAGGCGTTTGCGCGCTATAACCGTGGGAGATGGAGCGGAACCGCCTATGAAATCCCCACTTTTGGCCTGGAAATGCCCCGGGATGACAATGTCATTGTCTCCCGGGGCATTTCCAGGCCAAAAGTGGGGATTTCATAGGCTTTTTATTTTTTGGCCTAAAACTGTACTTGTTGGACAGGTCCGCGTATGCAGAAAATGTCAGTTTTTGAGCGAAAAAATTAGCGTCACGAAACCGCCCCAAGGATGATGGGGTCTGTTCGGGGGGTGGAGTCGGTCAAGGTCAGGCGCGTAACCAGGGTCCTAAAGGGGCGCGGATAGCGGCGGCCTCGATTATGCGTTTCAGGGGTCCCAAATATGCAAATCCGCACTATTGCCTTCAGAGCGGTCTGACCCCCTTAAAACAGGTTTTTGGGGCTTAGATCCACCTAAGATGGTGAGGAAACTTACATTCGGACCCGCTGAGGCCTTTTTAGGCCAAAACTGGAAAAAAAAAATTTTCGTGAAATTTTGAACTTTTCGACAGGTCCGCGTATGCAGAAAATGTCAGTTTTTGAGCGAAAAAATTAGCGTCACGAAACCGCCCCAAGGATGATGGGGTCTGTTCGGGGGGTGGAGTCGGTCAAGGTCAGGCGCGTAACCAGGGTCCTAAAGGGGCGCGGATAGCGGCGGCCTCGGTTATGCGTTTCAGGGGTCCCAAATATGCAAATCCGCACTATTGCCTTCAGAGCGGTCTGACCCCCTTAAAACAGGTTTTTGGGGCTTAGATCCACCTAAGATGGTGAGGAAACTTACATTCGGACCCGCTGAGGCCTTTTTAGGCCAAAACTGGAAAAAAAAATTTTTCGTGAAATTTTGAACTTTTCAACAGGTCCGCGTATGCAGAAAATTCAAGAAATTGCAAGAAATTGCAAATTTTGGTGCGGAGGATTCAGAGTCGCCAAACAGGACGGTTGGTGGATGGGGTTGGTTGGTGAAGTCAAATCGGTCAAAGAAACGCGCATAACCGGGGTTCGCAAGTGAAACGGGAAAGCGTGAGGCCAGGTAATGTTTCTCAGTGTTTTCCTACTGCAATTAACAGGGATACTCAGTTCTATTCATCTCAGAGGTGTGAAAGCCCAGCCACGCAGGCGTTTGCGCGCTATAACCGTGGGAGATGGAGCGGAACCGCCTATGAAATCCCCACTTTTGGCCTGGAAATGCCCCGGGATGACAATGTCATTGTCTCCCGGGGCATTTCCAGGCCAAAAGTGGGGATTTCATAGGCTTTTTATTTTTTGGCCTAAAACTGTACTTGTTGGACAGGTCCGCGTATGCAGAAAATGTCAGTTTTTGAGCGAAAAAATTAGCGTCACGTAACCGCCCCAAGGATGATGGGGTCTGTTCGGGGGGTGGAGTCGGTCAAGGTCAGGCGCGTAACCAGGGTCCTAAAGGGGCGCGGATAGCGGCGGCCTCGATTATGCGTTTCAGGGGTCCCAAATATGCAAATCCGCACTATTGCCTTCAGAGCGGTCTGACCCCCTTAAAACAGGTTTTTGGGGCTTAGATCCACCTAAGATGGTGAGGAAACTTACATTCGGACCCGCTGAGGCCTTTTTAGGCCAAAACTGGAAAAAAAAAATTTTCGTGAAATTTTGAACTTTTCGACAGGTCCGCGTATGCAGAAAATGTCAGTTTTTGAGCGAAAAAATTAGCGTCACGAAACCGCCCCAAGGATGATGGGGTCTGTTCGGGGGGTGGAGTCGGTCAAGGTCAGGCGCGTAACCAGGGTCCTAAAGGGGCGCGGATAGCGGCGGCCTCGGTTATGCGTTTCAGGGGTCCCAAATATGCAAATCCGCACTATTGCCTTCAGAGCGGTCTGACCCCCTTAAAACAGGTTTTTGGGGCTTAGATCCACCTAAGATGGTGAGGAAACTTACATTCGGACCCGCTGAGGCCTTTTTAGGCCAAAACTGGAAAAAAAAATTTTTCGTGAAATTTTGAACTTTTCAACAGGTCCGCGTATGCAGAAAATTCAAGAAATTGCAAGAAATTGCAAATTTTGGTGCGGAGGATTCAGAGTCGCCAAACAGGACGGTTGGTGGATGGGGTTGGTTGGTGAAGTCAAATCGGTCAAAGAAAAGCGCATAACCGGGGTTCGCAAGTGAAACGGGAAAGCGTGAGGCCAGGTAATGTTTCTCAGTGTTTTCCTACTGCAATTAACAGGGATACTCAGTTCTATTCATCTCAGAGGTGTGAAAGCCCAGCCACGCAGGCGTTTGCGCGCTATAACCGTGGGAGATGGAGCGGAACCGCCTATGAAATCCCCACTTTTGGCCTGGAAATGCCCCGGGATGACAATGTCATTGTCTCCCGGGGCATTTCCAGGCCAAAAGTGGGGATTTCATAGGCTTTTTATTTTTTGGCCTAAAACTGTACTTGTTGGACAGGTCCGCGTATGCAGAAAATGTCAGTTTTTGAGCGAAAAAAATTAGCGTCACGTAACCGCCCCAAGGATGATGGGGTCTGTTCGGGGGGTGGAGTCGGTCAAGGTCAGGCGCGTAACCAGGGTCCTAAAGGGGCGCGGATAGCGGCGGCCTCGATTATGCGTTTCAGGGGTCCCAAATATGCAAATCCGCACTATTGCCTTCAGAGCGGTCTGACCCCCTTAAAACAGGTTTTTGGGGCTTAGATCCACCTAAGATGGTGAGGAAACTTACATTCGGACCCGCTGAGGCCTTTTTAGGCCAAAACTGGAAAAAAAAAATTTTCGTGAAATTTTGAACTTTTTGACAGGTCCGCGTATGCAGAAAATGTCAGTTTTTGAGCGAAAAAATTAGCGTCACGAAACCGCCCCAAGGATGATGGGGTCTGTTCGGGGGGTGGAGTCGGTCAAGGTCAGGCGCGTAACCAGGGTCCTAAAGGGGCGCGGATAGCGGCGGCCTCGATTATGCGTTTCAGGGGTCCCAAATATGCAAATCCACACTATTGCCTTCAGAGCGGTCTGACCCCCTTAAAACAGGTTTTTGGGGCTTAGATCCACCTAAGATGGTGAGGAAACTTACATTCGGACCCGCTGAGGCCTTTTTAGGCCAAAACTGGAAAAAAAAATTTTTCGTGAAATTTTGAACTTTTCGACAGGTCCGCGTATGCAGAAAATGTCAGTTTTTGAGCGAAAAAATTAGCGTCACGAAACCGCCCCAAGGATGATGGGGTCTGTTCGGGGGGTGGAGTCGGTCAAGGTCAGGCGCGTAACCAGGGTCCTAAAGGGGCGCGGATAGCGGCGGCCTCGATTATGCGTTTCAGGGGTCCCAAATATGCAAATCCGCACTATTGCCTTCAGAGCGGTCTGACCCCCTTAAAACAGGTTTTTGGGGCTTAGATCCACCTAAGATGGTGAGGAAACTTACATTCGGACCCGCTGAGGCCTTTTTAGGCCAAAACTGGAAAAAAAAATTTTTCGTGAAATTTTGAACTTTTCAACAGGTCCGCGTATGCAGAAAATTCAAGAAATTGCAAGAAATTGCAAATTTTGGTGCGGAGGATTCAGAGTCGCCAAACAGGACGGTTGGTGGATGGGGTTGGTTGGTGAAGTCAAATCGGTCAAAGAAACGCGCATAACCGGGGTTCGCAAGTGAAACGGGAAAGCGTGAGGCCAGGTAATGTTTCTCAGTGTTTTCCTACTGCAATTAACAGGGATACTCAGTTCTATTCATCTCAGAGGTGTGAAAGCCCAGCCACGCAGGCGTTTGCGCGCTATAACCGTGGGAGATGGAGCGGAACCGCCTATGAAATCCCCACTTTTGGCCTGGAAATGCCCCGGGATGACAATGTCATTGTCTCCCGGGGCATTTCCAGGCCAAAAGTGGGGATTTCATAGGCTTTTTATTTTTTGGCCTAAAACTGTACTTGTTGGACAGGTCCGCGTATGCAGAAAATGTCAGTTTTTGAGCGAAAAAATTAGCGTCACGTAACCGCCCCAAGGATGATGGGGTCTGTTCGGGGGGTGGAGTCGGTCAAGGTCAGGCGCGTAACCAGGGTCCTAAAGGGGCGCGGAAAGCGGCGGCCTCGATTATGCGTTTCAGGGGTCCCAAATATGCAAATCCGCACTATTGCCTTCAGAGCGGTCTGACCCCCTTAAAACAGGTTTTTGGGGCTTAGATCCACCTAAGATGGTGAGGAAACTTACATTCGGACCCGCTGAGGCCTTTTTAGGCCAAAACTGGAAAAAAAAAATTTTCGTGAAATTTTGAACTTTTCGACAGGTCCGCGTATGCAGAAAATGTCAGTTTTTGAGCGAAAAAATTAGCGTCACGTAACCGCCCCAAGGATGATGGGGTCTGTTCGGGGGGTGGAGTCGGTCAAGGTCAGGCGCGTAACCAGGGTCCTAAAGGGGCGCGGATAGCGGCGGCCTCGATTATGCGTTTCAGGGGTTCCAAATATGCAAATCCGCACTATTGCCTTCAGAGCGGTCTGACCCCCTTAAAACAGGTTTTTGGGGCTTAGATCCACCTAAGATGGTGAGGAAACTTACATTCGGACCCGCTGAGGCCTTTTTAGGCCAAAACTGGAAAAAAAAAAATTTCGTGAAATTTTGAACTTTTCGACAGGTCCGCGTATGCAGAAAATTCAAGAAATTGCAAGAAATTGCAAATTTTGGTGCGGAGGATTCAGAGTCGCCAAACAGGACGGTTGGTGGATGGGGTTGGTTGGTGAAGTCAAATCGGTCAAAGAAACGCGCATAACCGGGGTTCGCAAGTGAAACGGGAAAGCGTGAGGCCAGGTAATGTTTCTCAGTGTTTTCCTACTGCAATTAACAGGGATACTCAGTTCTATTCATCTCAGAGGTGTGAAAGCCCAGCCACGCAGGCGTTTGCGCGCTATAACCGTGGGAGATGGAGCGGAACCGCCTATGAAATCCCCACTTTTGGCCTGGAAATGCCCCGGGATGACAATGTCATTGTCTCCCGGGGCATTTCCAGGCCAAAAGTGGGGATTTCATAGGCTTTTTATTTTTTGGCCTAAAACTGTACTTGTTGGACAGGTCCGCGTATGCAGAAAATGTCAGTTTTTGAGCGAAAAAATTAGCGTCACGAAACCGCCCCAAGGATGATGGGGTCTGTTCGGGGGGTGGAGTCGGTCAAGGTCAGGCGCGTAACCAGGGTCCTAAAGGGGCGCGGATAGCGCCGGCCTCGATTATGCGTTTCAGGGGTCCCAAATATGCAAATCCGCACTATTGCCTTCAGAGCGGTCTGACCCCCTTAAAACAGGTTTTTGGGGCTTAGATCCACCTAAGATGGTGAGGAAACTTACATTCGGACCCGCTGAGGCCTTTTTAGGCCAAAACTGGAAAAAAAAATTTTTCGTGAAATTTTGAACTTTTCGACAGGTCCGCGTATGCAGAAAATGTCAGTTTTTGAGCGAAAAAATTAGCGTCACGTAACCGCCCCAAGGATGATGGGTCTGTTCGGGGGGTGGAGTCGGTCAAGGTCAGGCGCGTAACCAGGGTCCTAAAGGGGCGCGGATAGCGGCGGCCTCGATTATGCGTTTCAGGGGTCCCAAATATGCAAATCCGCACTATTGCCTTCAGAGCGGTCTGACCCCCTTAAAACAGGTTTTTGGGGCTTAGATCCACCTAAGATGGTGAGGAAACTTACATTCGGACCCGCTGAGGCCTTTTTAGGCCAAAACTGGAAAAAAAAATTTTTCGTGAAATTTTGAACTTTTCGACAGGTCCGCGTATGCAGAAAATGTCAGTTTTTGAGCGAAAAAATTAGCGTCACGTAACCGCCCCAAGGATGATGGGGTCTGTTCGGGGGGTGGAGTCGGTCAAGGTCAGGCGCGTAACCAGGGTCCTAAAGGGGCGCGGAAAGCGGCGGCCTCGATTATGCGTTTCAGGGGTCCCAAATATGCAAATCCGCATTATTGCCTTCAGAGCGGTCTGACCCCCTTAAAACAGGTTTTTGGGGCTTAGATCCACCTAAGATGGTGAGGAAACTTACATTCGGACACGCTGAGGCCTTTTTAGGCCAAAACTGGAAAAAAAAAATTTTCGTGAAATTTTGAACTTTTCGACAGGTCCGCGTATGCAGAAAATGTCAGTTTTTGAGCGAAAAAATTAGCGTCACGAAACCGCCCCAAGGATGATGGGGTCTGTTCGGGGGGTGGAGTCGGTCAAGGTCAGGCGCATAACCACGGTCCTAAAGGGGCGCGGATAGCGGCGGCCTCGATTATGCGTTTCAGGGGTCCCAAATATGCAAATCCGCACTATTGCCTTCAGAGCGGTCTGACCCCCTTAAAACAGGTTTTTGGGGCTTAGATCCACCTAAGATGGTGAGGAAACTTACATTCGGACAAGCTGAGGCCTTTTTAGGCCAAAACTGGAAAAAAAAAATTTTCGTGAAATTTTGAACTTTTCAACAGGTCCGCGTATGCAGAAAATTCAAGAAATTGCAAGAAATTGCAAATTTTGGTGCGGAGGATTCAGAGTCGCCAAACAGGACGGTTGGTGGATGGGGTTGGTTGGTGAAGTCAAATCGGTCAAAGAAACGCGCATAACCGGGGTTCGCAAGTGAAACGGGAAAGCGTGAGGCCAGGTAATGTTTCTCAGTGTTTTCCTACTGCAATTAACAGGGATACTCAGTTCTATTCATCTCAGAGGTGTGAAAGCCCAGCCACGCAGGCGTTTGCGCGCTATAACCGTGGGAGATGGAGCGGAACCGCCTATGAAATCCCCACTTTTGGCCTGGAAATGCCCCGGGATGACAATGTCATTGTCTCCCGGGGCATTTCCAGGCCAAAAGTGGGGATTTCATAGGCTTTTTATTTTTTGGCCTAAAACTGTACTTGTTGGACAGGTCCGCGTATGCAGAAAATGTCAGTTTTTGAGCGAAAAAATTAGCGTCACGTAACCGCCCCAAGGATGATGGGGTCTGTTCGGGGGGTGGAGTCGGTCAAGGTCAGGCGCGTAACCAGGGTCCTAAAGGGGCGCGGATAGCGGCGGCCTCGATTATGCGTTTCAGGGGTCCCAAATATGCAAATCCGCACTATTGCCTTCAGAGCGGTCTGACCCCCTTAAAACATGTTTTTGGGGCTTAGATCCACCTAAGATGGTGAGGAAACTTACATTCGGACCCGCTGAAGCCTTTTTAGGCCAAAACTGGAAAAAAAAACTTTTCGTGAAATTTTGAACTTTTCGACAGGTCCGCGTATACAGAAAATGTCAGTTTTTGAGCGAAAAAATTAGCGTCACGAAACCGCCCCAAGGATGATGGGGTCTGTTCGGGGGGTGGAGTCGGTCAAGGTCAGGCGCGTAACCAGGGTCCTAAAGGGGCGCGGATAGCGGCGGCCTCGATTATGCGTTTCAGGGGTCCCAAATATGCAAATCCGCACTATTGCCTTCAGAGCGGTCTGACCCCCTTAAAACAGGTTTTTGGGGCTTAGATCCACCTAAGATGGTGAGGAAACTTACATTCGGACCCGCTGAGGCCTTTTTAGGCCAAAACTGGAAAAAAAAAATTTTCGTGAAATTTTGAACTTTTCAACAGGTCCGCGTATGCAGAAAATTCAAGAAATTGCAAATTTTGGTGCGGAGGATTCAGAGTCGCCAAACAGGACGGTTGGTGGATGGGGTTGGTTGGTGAAGTCAAATCGGTCAAAGAAACGCGCATAACCGGGGTTCGCAAGTGAAACGGGAAAGCGTGAGGCCAGGTAATGTTTCTCAGTGTTTTCCTACTGCAATTAACAGGGATACTCAGTTCTATTCATCTCAGAGGTGTGAAAGCCCAGCCACGCAGGCGTTTGCGCGCTATAACCGTGGGAGATGGAGCGGAACCGCCTATGAAATCCCCACTTTTGGCCTGGAAATGCCCCGGGATGACAATGTCATTGTCTCCCGGGGCATTTCCAGGCCAAAAGTGGGGATTTCATAGGCTTTTTATTTTTTGGCCTAAAACTGTACTTGTTGGACAGGTCCGCGTATGCAGAAAATGTCAGTTTTTGAGCGAAAAAATTAGCGTCACGTAACCGCCCCAAGGATGATGGGGTCTGTTCGGGGGGTGGAGTCGGTCAAGGTCAGGCGCGTAACCAGGGTCCTAAAGGGGCGCGGAAAGCGGCGGCCTCGATTATGCGTTTCAGGGGTCCCAAATATGCAAATCCGCACTATTGCCTTCAGAGCGGTCTGACCCCCTTAAAACAGGTTTTTGGGGCTTAGATCCACCTAAGATGGTGAGGAAACTTACATTCGGACCCGCTGAGGCCTTTTTAGGCCAAAACTGGAAAAAAAAATTTTCGTGAAATTTTGAACTTTTCGACAGGTCCGCGTATGCAGAAAATGTCAGTTTTTGAGCGAAAAAATTAGCGTCACGTAACCGCCCCAAGGATGATGGGGTCTGTTCGGGGGGTGGAGTCGGTCAAGGTCAGGCGCGTAACCAGGGTCCTAAAGGGGCGCGGATAGCGGCGGCCTCGATTATGCGTTTCAGGGGTTCCAAATATGCAAATCCGCACTATTGCCTTCAGAGCGGTCTGACCCCCTTAAAACAGGTTTTTGGGGCTTAGATCCACCTAAGATGGTGAGGAAACTTACATTCGGACCCGCTGAGGCCTTTTTAGGCCAAAACTGGAAAAAAAAAAAATTTCGTGAAATTTTGAACTTTTCGACAGGTCCGCGTATGCAGAAAATTCAAGAAATTGCAAGAAATTGCAAATTTTGGTGCGGAGGATTCAGAGTCGCCAAACAGGACGGTTGGTGGATGGGGTTGGTTGGTGAAGTCAAATCGGTCAAAGAAACGCGCATAACCGGGGTTCGCAAGTGAAACGGGAAAGCGTGAGGCCAGGTAATGTTTCTCAGTGTTTTCCTACTGCAATTAACAGGGATACTCAGTTCTATTCATCTCAGAGGTGTGAAAGCCCAGCCACGCAGGCGTTTGCGCGCTATAACCGTGGGAGATGGAGCGGAACCGCCTATGAAATCCCCACTTTTGGCCTGGAAATGCCCCGGGATGACAATGTCATTGTCTCCCGGGGCATTTCCAGGCCAAAAGTGGGGATTTCATAGGCTTTTTATTTTTTGGCCTAAAACTGTACTTGTTGGACAGGTCCGCGTATGCAGAAAATGTCAGTTTTTGAGCGAAAAAATTAGCGTCACGAAACCGCCCCAAGGATGATGGGGTCTGTTCGGGGGGTGGAGTCGGTCAAGGTCAGGCGCGTAACCAGGGTCCTAAAGGGGCGCGGATAGCGCCGGCCTCGATTATGCGTTTCAGGGGTCCCAAATATGCAAATCCGCACTATTGCCTTCAGAGCGGTCTGACCCCCTTAAAACAGGTTTTTGGGGCTTAGATCCACCTAAGATGGTGAGGAAACTTACATTCGGACCCGCTGAGGCCTTTTTAGGCCAAAACTGGAAAAAAAAATTTTTCGTGAAATTTTGAACTTTTCGACAGGTCCGCGTATGCAGAAAATGTCAGTTTTTGAGCGAAAAAATTAGCGTCACGTAACCGCCCCAAGGATGATGGGGTCTGTTCGGGGGGGTGGAGTCGGTCAAGGTCAGGCGCGTAACCAGGGTCCTAAAGGGGCGCGGATAGCGGCGGCCTCGATTATGCGTTTCAGGGGTCCCAAATATGCAAATCCGCACTATTGCCTTCAGAGCGGTCTGACCCCCTTAAAACAGGTTTTTGGGGCTTAGATCCACCTAAGATGGTGAGGAAACTTACATTCGGACCCGCTGAGGCCTTTTTAGGCCAAAAC
>CM046303.1:49512208-49717542 GCA_025267735.1 Mactra quadrangularis | reverse complement strand
GGCGTTTGCGCGCTATAACCGTGGGAGATGGATCGGAACCGCCTATGAAATCCCCACTTTTGGCCTGGAAATGCCCCGGGATGACAATGTCATTGTCTCCCGAGGCATTTCCAGGCCAAAAGTGGGGTTTTCATAGGCTTTTTATTTTTTTGGCCTAAAACTGTACTTGTTGGACAGGTCCGCGTATGCAGAAAATGTCAGTTTTTGAGCGAAAAAATTAGCGTCACGAAACCGCCCCAAGGATGATGGGGTCTGTTCGGGGGGTGGAGTCGGTCAAGGTCAGGCGCGTAACCAGGGTCCTAAAGGGGCGCGGATAGCGGCGGCCTCGATTATGCGTTTCAGGGGTCCCAAATATGCAAATCCACACTATTGCCTTCAGAGCGGTCTGACCCCCTTAAAACAGGTTTTTGGGGCTTAGATCCACCTAAGATGGTGAGGAAACTTACATTCGGACCCGCTGAGGCCTTTTTAGGCCAAAACTGGACAAAAAAACATTTTCGTGAAATTTTGAACTTTTCGACAGGTCCGCGTATGCAGAAAATGTCAGTTTTTGAGCGAAAAAATTAGCGTCACGAAACCGCCCCAAGGATGATGGGGTCTGTTCGGGGGGTGGAGTCGGTCAAGGTCAGGCGCGTAACCAGGGTCCTAAAGGGACGCGGATAGCGGCGGCCTCGATTATGCGTTTCAGGGGTCCCAAATATGCAAATCCGCACTATTGCCTTCAGAGCGGTCTGACCCCCTTAAAACAGGTTTTTGGGGCTTAGATCCACCTAAGATGGTGAGGAAACTTACATTCGGACCCGCTGAGGCCTTTTTAGGCCAAAACTGGAAAAAAAAAATTTCGTAAAATTTTGAACTTTTCGACAGGTCCGCGTATGCAGAAAATTCAAGAAATTGCAAGAAATTGCAAATTTTGGTGCGGAGGATTCAGAGTCGCCAAACAGGACGGTTGGTGGATGGGGTTGGTTGGTGAAGTCAAATCGGTCAAAGAAACGCGCATAACCGGGGTTCGCAAGTGAAACGGGAAAGCGTGAGGCCAGGTAATGTTTCTCAGTGTTTTCCTACTGCAATTAACAGGGATACTCAGTTCTATTCATCTCAGAGGTGTGAAAGCCCAGCCACGCAGGCGTTTGCACGCTATAACCGTGGGAGATGGATCGGAACCGCCTATGAAATCCCCACATTTGGCCTGGAAATGCCCCGGGATGACAATGTCATTGTCTACTGGGGCATTTCCAGGCCATAAGTGGGGATTTTATAGGCTTTTTATTTTTTTGGCCTAAAACTGTACTTGTTGGACAGGTCCGCGTATGCAGAAAATGTCAGTTTTTGAGCGAAAAAATTAGCGTCACGAAACCGCCCCAAGGATGATGGGGTCTGTTCGGGGGGTGGAGTCGGTCAAGGTCAGGCGCGTAACCAGGGTCCTAAAGGGGCGCGGATAGCGGCGGCCTCGATTATGCGTTTCAGGGGTCCCAAATATGCAAATCCGCACTATTGCCTTCAGAGCGGTCTGACCCCCTTAAAACAGGTTTTTGGGGCTTAGATCCACCTAAGATGGTGAGGAAACTTACATTCGGACCCGCTGAGGCCTTTTTAGGCCAAAACTGGAAAAAAAAAATTTTCGTGAAATTTTGAACTTTTCAACAGGTCCGCGTATGCAGATAATTCAAGAAATTGCAAATTTTGGTGCGGAGGATTCAGAGTTACCAAACAGGACGGTTGGTGGATGGGTTTGGTTGGTGAAGTCAAATCGGTCAAAGAAACGCGCATAACCGGGGTTCGCAAGTGAAACGGGAAAGTGTGAGGCCAGATAATGTTTCTCAGTGGTTTCCTACTGCAATTAACAGGGATACTCAGTTCTATTCATCTCATAGGTGTGAAAGCCCAGCCACGCAGGCGTTTGCGCGCTATAACCGTGGGAGATGGATCGGAACCGCCTATGAAATCCCCACTTTTGGCCTGGAAATGCCCCGGGATGACAATGTCATTGTCATCCCAGGGCATTTCCAGGCCAAAAGTGGGGATTTCATAGGCTTTTTATTTTTTTGGCCTAAAACTGTACTTGTTGGACAGGTCCGCGTATGCAGAAAATGTCAGTTTTTGAGCGAAAAAATTAGTGTCACGAAACCGCCCCAAGGATGATGGGGTCTGTTCGGGGGGTGGAGTCGGTCAAGGTCAGGCGCGTAACCAGGGTCCTAAAGGGGCGCGGATAGAGGCGGCCTCGATTATGCGTTTCAGGGGTCCCAAATATGCAAATCCGCACTATTGCCTACAGAGCGGTCTGACCCCCTTAAAACAGGTTTTTGGGGCTTAGATCCACCTAAGATGGTGAGGAAACTTACATTCGGACCCGCTGAGGCCTTTTTAGGCCAAAACTGGAAAAAAAAAAATTTCGTGAAATTTTGAACTTTTCAACAGGTCCGCGTATGCAGAAAATTCAAGAAATTGCAAGAAATAGCAAATTTTGGTGCGGAGGATTCAGAGTCGCCAAACAGGACGGTTGGTGGATGGGGTTGGTTGGTGAAGTCAAATCGGTCAAAGAAACGCGCATAACCGGGGTTCGCAAGTGAAACGGGGAAAGCGTGAGGCCAGGTAATGTTTCTCAGTGGTTTCCTACTGCAATTAACAGGGATACTCAGTTCTATTCATCTCAGAGGTGTGAAAGCCCAGCCACGCAGGCGTTTGGGCGCTATAACCGTGGGAGATGGATCGGAACTGCCTATGAAATCCGAACTTTTGGCCTGGAAATGCCCCGGGATGACAATGTCATTGTCTCCCGGGGCATTTCCAGGCCAAAAGTGGGGATTTCATAGGCTTTTTATTTTTTTGGCCTAAAACTGTACTTGTTGGACAGGTCCGCGTATGCAGAAAATGTCAGTTTTTGAGCGAAAAAATTAGCGTCATGAAACCGCCCCAAGGATGATGGGGTCTGTTCGGGGGGTGGAGTCGGTCAAGGTCAGGCGCGTAACCAGGGTCCTAAAGGGGCGCGGATAGCGGCGGCCTCGATTATGCGTTTCAGGGGTCCCAAATATGCAAATCCGCACTATTGCCTTCAGAGCGGTCTGACCCCCTTAAAACAGGTTTTTGGGGCTTAGATCCACCTAAGATGGTGAGGAAACTTACATTCGGACCCGCTGAGGCCTTTTTAGGCCAAAACTGGAAAAAAAAAATTTTCGTGAAATTTTGAACTTTTCAACAGGTCCGCGTATGCAGAAAATTCAAGAAATTGCAAATTTTGGTGCGGAGGATTCAGAGTCACCAAACAGGACGGTTGGTGGATGGGGTTGGTTGGTGAAGTCAAATCGGTCAAAGAAACGCGCATAACCGGGGGTTCGCAAGTGAAACGGGAAAGTGTGAGGCCAGATTAATGTTTCTCAGTGGTTTCCTACTGCAATTAACAGGGATACTCAGTTCTATTCATCTCATAGGTGTGAAAGCCCAGCCACGCAGGCGTTTGCGCGCTATAACCGTGGGAGATGGATCGGAACCGCCTATGAAATCCCCACTTTTGGCCTGGAAATGCCCCGGGATGACAATGTCATTGTCTCCCGGGGCATTTCCAGGCCAAAAGTGGGGATTTCATAGGCTTTTTATTTTTTTCGCCTAAAACTGTACTTGTTGGACAGGTCCGCGTATACAGAAAATGTCAGTTTTTGAGCGAAAAAATTAGCGTCACGAAACCGCCCCAAGGATGATGGGGTCTGTTCGGGGGGTGGAGTCGGTCAAGGTCAGGCGCGTAACCAGGGTCCTAAAGGGGTGCGGATAGCGGCGGCCTCGATTATGCGTTTCAGGGGTCCCAAATATGCAAATCCGCACTATTGCCTTCAGAGCGGTCTGACCCCTTAAAACAGGTTTTTGGGGCTTAGATCCACCTAAGATGGTGAGGAAACTTACATTCGGACCCGCTGAGGCCTTTTTAGGCCAAAACTGGAAAAAAAAAATTTTCGTGAAATTTTGAACTTTTCGACAGGTCCGCGTATGTAGAAAATGTCAGTTTTTGAGCGAAAAAATTAGCGTCACGAAACCGCCCCAAGGATGATGGGGTCTGTTCGGGGGGTGGAGTCGGTCAAGGTCAGGCGCGTAACCAGGGTCCTAAAGGGGCGCGGATAGCGGCGGCCTCAATTATGCGTTTCAGGGGTCCCAAATATGCAAATCCGCACTATTGCCTTCAGAGCGGTCTGACCTTCTTAAAACAGGTTTTTGGGGCTTAGATCTACCTAAGATGGTGAGGAAACTTACATTCGGACCCGCTGAGGCCTTTTTAGGCCAAAACTGGAAAAAAAAAATTTTCGTGAAATTTTGAAATTTTCAACAGGTTCGCGTATGCAGAAAATTCAAGAAATTGCAAGAAATAGCAAATTTTGGTGCGGAGGATTCAGAGTCGCCAAACAGGACGGTTGGTGGATGGGGTTGGTTGGTGAAGTCAAATCGGTCAAAGAAACGCGCATAACCGGGGTTCGCAAGTGAAACGGGAAAGCGTGAGGCCAGGTAATGTTTCTCAGTGGTTTCCTACTGCAATTAACAGGGATACTCAGTTCTATTCATCTCAGAGGTGTGAAAGCCCAGCCACGCAGGCGTTTGCGCGCTATAACCGTGGGTGATGGATCGGAACCGCCTATGAAATCCCCACTTTTGGCCTGGAAATGCCCCGGGATGACAATGTTTTGGCCTGGAAATGCCCCGGGAGACAATGACCTTGTCATCCCTGGGCATTTCCAGGCCAAAAGTGGGGATTTCATAGGCTTTTTATTTTTTTGGCCTAAAACTGTACTTGTTGGACAGGTCCGCGTATGCAGAAAATGTCAGTTTTTGAGCGAAAAAATTAGTGTCACGAAACCGCCCCAAGGATGATGGGGTCTGTTCGGTGGGTGGAGTCGGTCAAGGTCAGGCGCGTAACCAGGGTCCTAAGGGGCGCGGATAGCGGCGGCCTCGATTATGCGTTTCAGGTGTCCCAAATATGCAAATCCGCACTATTGCCTTCAGAGCGGTCTGACCCCCTTAAAACAGGTTTTTGGGGCTTAGATCCACCTAAGATGGTGAGGAAACTTACATTCGGACCCGCTGAGGCCTTTTTAGGCCAAAACTGGAAAAAAAAAATTCGTGAAATTTTGAACTTTTAGACAGGTCCGCGTATGCAGAAAATGTTTGTGTCTTTGTGAATAAAACTTCCTTTGTTTGTCAGAAAAGGTTTAACAGTGGGCCAAAATGACTTGTTTTTACATCCTCCGGCACATCTGTCCAAGAAATACTTGTTCATACATTTTCTTTTGAGAGATGTTACATAATTACGTTGCTTTCTCAAGTTTTCCCAGTTTTTTTAATTTTTATTTTTATTATACTTATTTTGCATCATTCTCTTTTTGTAAATTGCGCTTTTCAAGTTAGTATTCATGTAAGGTACAGGTTTGTTTATAATCTTCTTTTTTTTACTGGAGCAAACTTATCAACTACATCAGATAAAGTTTTACTAAAATGATCATACATAATATTCACATCATCTGTATTTTCATGTAAATCATTAAATTTATTAAATAATTCAATATTAAAATCAACAGTGTTAAAATTTTTAAAACTTCTATAATTAGTCCATCTACTTTTGGTTCTAGGTATTTCAGTTTTTAATTGAAAGGCAATCATATTATGGACATCGCTGAGTCCACAGTTAAAGTTACATGTTACATATAGAATTAATACTGTTAGTCAGGACAACATCAATAAGAGTAGGTGAATGATGTCGTGTGAAACATGTTGGTTCTTTAACCATGTTTGATAAATCAAACAAATCACATACATCTGTAAGGGGAACACATTTATCAGGATCTAACATATTAAAATTCAAATCTCCAAGGAACACATACTTATCATATTTTGCAGTCACTTTGTCCAGAGTTGTAGAACAATTGTTTATGAAGATATCATTAGGAAGAGATGGTGGTTTATATGCTCCTAGAATAAGCCATTTACATTTATTATTGAAGTTTACCTCGATGGCTAGTGATTCAATGTCAGTAAATTCAAGATTTCTTTTGCGGTCACCAGCAATGTCCGATCTGAGATAAACAGCAATACCACCTCCATTTGCATTTCTATCTGCTCGCCATAAATGATAGTTGTTTATTTGGAACTGTGCGTCAGGGAAAGATTCATCTAGTTTTGTTTCTGCAATAAATAATACGTCTACAATGTTAAGTATAAGAAGTTTCTTTAAGGAGTCAAATTTGTTTCGCATGCTATTTATATTTAGATAAGCACACATAAATCTATGTGGATTTTTCTTTTTTGTTTCTAAAATATCATCAAATATGTTGGTTAAATATTCAGATTCATCATTATATGATACATTACAATCAAGCTCTTGAGATATGTCAAAAAACGAATCACTAAACTTGAATTTAGTGCAGTTATCACAACACCATGGCTCATCAGATGCGCTTAACTGATAATATTCAGCAGCTGAAACATTTGCACATTTTATATGCCACCATAAGTAACAAGATTCACAGTAAATAGCTCTGTGTGTCTTGGCCACAGGTTTAAAACAGTTTCCACATGGAAATCTAGGTGGGCCTGGGTTCACGGAAATATCACCGCACTGTAACAGTATACACAGAAGAAGCTTATGTTTGCGATAAACAAGCTTGATAGGCTGGGATAGCGGTCGATTTCTACTGTGCTTAATATGGTAGAAACAGTACATATGACATATCACACAAATTTTCAAACCCTATCTTGAGATGATTAGGTGTGACGTAAGAACCTTGCAGCCAGTATGTGGTTGATTTTACCAAACATATGCCCGTGTCATTTGTCCAATCTTGATAGACCATGTAATTATGAGTGTTCCATGTCGATTGAACACCATCAAGGGGTGTTTCAAGACACTGAAAAATCAGCAATAACTGCAATACAGTGTTTAACATCATTATTAGTTACAACAGCTACAAGAAAACTATATGCTGTATTCAAAATTTCTAACAGCTTATCACATTGATAAATACTAATGAGATTCAATATAATGTTTTGACAAATTCAATCAGGTCTTATACATGTAACATGAATTTAATTTGCTAACGCAGAGATTGTTGTTATAAATAAAATAAACTAAATATAAATTTAACAAAATAGAAACTACATTAGTTGTCCGTTAACATACAAAGTTGATGACAGTAAATTAGTAAAACAAACACTATGCAATCAGTTAGAATAACAATAATTGACAAATGATAAAATCTTACCTGGTGTGACAAAGATATCATACACTGATTATACAATGTGTATTGAAAACCAATAACACATTAAAAAATTTTACATCTATAATTTTTAAAACAATAATATTCACTAAAATATCTACAATGTTAAAAACAAAATATAAAAATAAATATACCATTTAAAAGATCTCTTAAATCCAAATCCAATGACATAAAATATGTTTAGGAAACAATTAATAGAAATAAGATATTTGAGTTTTTGATACGAGCACAAAAAGTCCAACCTTTGTCAAACACAGGTTTACTCAGTTCTATTCATCTCAGAGGTGTGAAAGCCCAGCCACGCAGGCGTTTGCGCGCTATAACCGTGGGAGATGGATCGGAACCGCCTATGAAATCCCCACTTTTGGCCAGGAAATGCCCCGGGATGACAATGTCATTGTCTCCCGGGGCATTTCCAGGCCAAAAGTGGGGATTTCAAAGGCTTTTTATTTTTTTGGCCTAAAACTGTACTTGTTGGACAGGTCCGCGTATGCAGAAAATGTCAGTTTTTGAGCGAAAAAAATTAGCGTCACGAAACCGCCCCAAGGATGATGGGGTCTGTTCGGGTGGTGGAGTCGGTCAAGCTCAGGCGCGTAACCAGGGTCCTAAAGGGGCGCGGATAGCGGCGGCCTCGATTATGCATTTCATGGGTCCCAAATATGCAAATCCGCACTATTGCCTTCAGAGCGGTCTGACCCTCTTAAAACAGGTTTTTGGGGCTTAGATCCACCTAAGATGGTGAGGAAACTTACATTCGGACCCGCTGAGGCCTTTTTAGGCCAAAACTGGAAAAAAAAATTTCGTGAAATTTTGAACTTTTCAACAGGTCCGCGTATGCAGAAAATTCAAGAAATTGCAAGAAATTGAAAATTTTGGTGCGGAGGATTCAGAGTCGCCAAACAGGACGGTTGGTGGATGGGGTTGGTTGGTGAAATCAAATCGGTCAAAGAAACGCGCATAACCGGGGTTCGCAAGTGAAACGGGAAAGCGTGAGACCAGGTAATGTTTCTCAGTGGTTTCCTACTGCAATTAACAGGGATACTCAGTTCTATTCATCTCAGAGGTGTGAAAGCCCAGCCACGCAGGCGTTTGCGCGCTATAACCGTGGGAGATGGATCGGAACCGCCTATGAAATCCCCACTTTTGGCCTGGAAATGCCCCGTGATGACAATGTCATTGTCTCCCAAGCATTTCCAGGCCAAAAGTGGGGATTTCATCGGCTTTTTATTTTTTTGGCCTAAAACTGTACTTGTTGGACAGGTCCGCGTATGCAGAAAATGTCAGTTTTTGAGCGAAAAAATTAGCGTCACGAAACCGCCCCAAGGATGATGGGGTCTGTTCGGGGGTGGAGTCGGTCAAGGTCAGGCGCGTAACCAGGGTCTTAAAGGGGCGCGGATAGCGGCGGCCTCGATTATGCGTTTCAGGGGTCCCAAATATGCAAATCCGCACTATTGCCTTCAGAGCGGTCTGACCCCCTTAAAACAGGTTTTTGGGGCTTAGATCCACCTAAGCTGGTGAGGAAACTTACATTCGGGCCCGCTGACGCTTTTTTAGGCCAAAACTGGAAAAAAAAATTTTTCGTGAATTTTTGAACTTTTCAACAGGTCCGCGTATGCAGAAAATTCAAGAAATTGCAAATTTTGGTGCGGAGGATTCAGGGTCGCCAAACAGAACTGTTGGTGGATGGGGTTGGTTGGTGAAGTCAAATCGGTCAAAGAAACGCTCATAACCGGGGTTCGCAAGTAAAACGGGAAAGCGTGAGGCCAGGTAATGTTTCTCAATGGTTTCCTACTGCAATTAACAGGGATACTCAGTTCTATTCATCTCAGAGGTGTGAAAGCCCAGCCACGCAGGCGTTTGCGCGCTATAACCATGGGAGATGGATCGGAACCGCCTATGAAATCCACACTTTTGGCCTGGAAATGCCCCGGGATGACAATGTCATTGTCTCCCAGGCCAAAAGTGGGGATTTCATAGGCTTTATATTTTTTTGGCCTAAAGTATACCGTGCAATATGGCTATATAGGGTTTTAGAACAGCAAAAATGGGCGTCGCCTCCTGGTGTCGGGAGGTTTGCACGCGTTTTTTGCTACCTTAATGTAGTTAGTTGCTTGTTTAAATACATTTTCTCGATGCCCTACGTAGTTAGCAACCCATTTACACAAAAATCATACCTGCGCAGTGAGATGCGCGTGGGCTACAGAGCCCCAAAGTCGCATCTCCTTGTAGTGTCGGGAGATTTGCACGGGGTTTCTCGGTACCTGAACGTGGTGGGTTTGGTGTTTAAACACGTTTTTCAGGTGCCCTAGATGGTTAGCAACCTAACTGCAAAAAATCACACTCGCACACCGAGTTGCGCCATGGCAACAGAGCCGCAAAGTATACCGTGCAATATGGCTATATAGGTCTTTAGAACAGCAAAAAAGGCGTCGCCTTCTGGTGTCGGGAGGTTTGCACGCGTTTTTTGCTACCTTAATGTAGTTAGTTGCTTGTTTAAACACATTTTCTCGATGCCCTACGTAGTTAGCAACCCATTTACACAAAAATCATACCTGCGCAGTGAGATGCGCGTGGGCTACAGAGCCCCAAAGTCGCGTCTCCTTGTAGGGTCGGGAGATTTGCACGGGGTTTCTCGGTACCTGAACGTGGTGGGTTTGGTGTTTAAACACGTTTTTCAGGTGCCCTAGATGGTTAGCTACCTAACTGCAAAAAATCACATTCGCACACCGAGTTGCGCCATGGCAACAGAGCCGCAAAGTATACCGTGCAATATGGCTATATAGGGCTTTAGAACAGCAAAAATAGGCGTCGCCTTCTGGTGTCGGGAGGTTTGCACGCGTTTTTTGCTACCTTAATGTAGTTAATTGCTTGTTTAAACACATTTTCTCGATGCCCTACGTAGTTAGCAACCCATTTACACACAAATCATACCTGCGCAGTGAGATGCGCGTGGGCTACAGAGCCCCAAAGTCGCGTCTCCTTGTAGTGTCGGGAGATTTGCACGGGGTTTCTCGGTACCTGAACGTGGTGGGTTTGGTGTTTAAACACGTTTTTCAGGTGCCCTAGATAGTTAGCAACCTAACTGCAAAAAATCACATTCGCACACCGAGTTGCGCCATGGCAACAGAGCCGCAAAGTATACCGTGCAATATGGCTATATAGGGCTTTAGAACAGCAAAAATAGGCGTCGCCTCCTGGTGTCGGGAGGTTTGCACGCGTTTTTTGCTACCTTAATGTAGGTAGTTGCTTGTTTAAACACATTTTCTCGATGCCCTACGTAGTTAGCAACCCATTTACACAAAAATCATACCTGCGCAGTGAGATGCGCGTGGGCTACAGAGCCCCAAATTCGCGTCTCCTTGTAGTGTCGGGAGATTTTCACGGAGTTTCTCGGTATTTGAACGTGGTGGGTTTGGTGTTTAAACACGTTTTTCAGGTGCCCTAGATGGTTAGCAACCTAACTGCAAAAAATCACATTCGCACACCGAGTTGCGCCATGGCTACAGAGCCGCAAAGTATACCGTGCAATTTGGCTATATAGGGCTTTAGAACAGCAAAAATAGGCGTCGCCTCCTGGTGTTGGGAGGTTTGCACGCGTTTTTTGCTACCTTAATGTAGTTACTTGCTTGTTTAAACACATTTTCACGATGCCCTACGTAGTTAGCAACCCATTTACACAAAAATCATACCTGCGCAGTGAGATGCGCGTGGGCTACAGAGCCCCAAAGTCGCGTCTCCTTGAAGTGTCGGGATATTTGCACGGGGTTTCTCGGTACCTGAACGTGGTGGGTTTGGTGTTTAAACACGTTTTTCAGGTGCCCTAGATGGTTAGCAACCTAATTGCAAAAAAATACATTCGCACACCGAGTTGCGCCATGGCAACAGAGCCGCAAAGTATACCGTGCAATATGGCTATATAGGGCTTTAGAACAGCAAAAATAGGCGTCGCCTCCTGGTGTCGGGAGGTTTGCACGCGTTTTTTTGCAACCTTAATGTAGTTAGTTGCTTGTTTAAACACATTTTCTCGATGCCCTACGTAGTAAGCAACCCATTTACACAAAAATCATACCTGCGCAGTGAGATGCGCGTGGGCTACAGAGCCCCAAAATCGCGTCTCCTTGTAGTGTCGGGAGATTTGCACGGGGTTTCTCGGTACCTGATCGTGGTGGGTTTGGTGTTTAAACACGTTTTTCAGGTGTCCTAGATGGTTAGCAACCTAACTGCAAAAAATCACATTCGCACACCGAGTTGCGCCATGGCAACAGAGCCGCAAAATATACCGTGCAATATGGCTATATAGGGCTTTAAAACAGCAAAAATAGGCGTCGCCTCCTGGTGTCGGGAGGTTTGCACGCGTTTTTTGCTACCTTAATGTAGTTAGTTGCTTGTTTAAACACATTTTCTCGATGCCCTACGTAGTTAGCAACCCATTTACACACAAATCATACCTGCGCAGTGAGATGCGCGTGGGCTACAGAGCCCCAAAGTCGCATCTCCTTGTAGTGTCGGGAGATTTGCACGGGGTTTCTCGGTACCTGAACGTGGTGGGTTTGGTGTTTAAACACGTTTTTCAGGTGCCCTAGATGGTTAGCAACCTAACTGCAAAAAATCACATTCGCACACCGAGTTGCGCCATGTCAACAGAGTCGCAAAGTATACCGTGCAATATGGCTATATAGGGCTTTAGAACAGCAAAAATAGGCGTCGCCTCCTGGTGTCGGGAGGTTTGCACGCATTTTTCGCTACCTTAATGTTGTTAGTTGCTTGTTTAAGCACATTTTCTCGATGCTCTACGTAGTTAGCAACCCATTTACACAAAAATCATACCTGCGCAGTGAGATGAGCGTGGGCTACATAGCCCCAAAGTCGCGTCTCCTTGTAGTGTCGGGAGATTTGCACGGGGTTTCTCGGTACCTGAACGTGGTGGGTTTGGTGTTTAAACACGTTTATCAGGTGCCCTTGATGGTTAGCAACCTAACTGCAAAAAATCACATTCGCACACCGAGTTGCGCCATGGCAACAGAGCCGCAAAATATACCGTGCAATATGGCTATATAGGGCTTTAGAACAGCAAAAATAGGCGTCGCCTCCTGGTGTCGGGAGGTTTGCACGCGTTTTTTGCTACCTTAATGTAGTTAAGTGGGTTTGGTGTTTAAACACGTTTTTCAGGTGCCCTAGATGGTTAGCAACCTAACTCCAAAAAATCACATTCGCACACCGAGTTGCGCCATGGCAACAAAGCCGCAAAGTATACCGTGCAATATGGCTATATAGGGCTTTAGAACAGCAAAAATAGGCGTCGCCTCCTGGTGTCTGGAGGTTTGCACGCGTTTTTTGCTACCATAATGTAGTTAGTTGCTTGTTTAAACACATTTTCTCGATGCCCTACGTAGTTAGCAACCCATTTACACAAAAATCATACCTGCGCAGTGAGATGCCCGTGATTAGGGTGCCGGGAGATTTGCACGGGGTTTCTAGGTACCTGAACTTGGTGGGTTTGGTGTTTAAACACGTTTTTCAGGTGCCCTAGATGGTTAGCAACCTAACTCCAAAAAATCACATTCGCACACCGAGTTGCGCCATGGCAACAGGGCCGCAAAGTAAACCGTGCAATATGGCTATATAGGGCTTTAAAACAGCAAAAATAGGCGTCGCCTCCTGGTGTCGGGAGGTTTGCACGCGTTTTTTGCTACCTTAATGTAGTAAGTTGCTTGTTTAAACACATTTTCTCGATGCCCTGCGTAGTTAGCAACCCATTTACACAAAAACATACCTGCGCAGTGAGATGCGCGTGGGCTACAGAGCCCCAAAGTCGCGTCTCCTTGTAGTGTCGGGAGATTTGCACGGGTTTCTCGGTACCTGAACGTGGTGGGTTTGGTGTTTAAACACGTTTTTAGGTGCCCTAGATGGTTAGCAACCTAACTGCAAAAAATCACATTCGCACACCGAGTTGCGCCATGGCAACAGAGCCGCAAAGTATACCGTGCAATATGGCTATATAGGGCTTTAGAACAGCAAAAATAGGCGTCGTCTCCTGGTGTCGGGAGGTTTGCACGCGTTTTTTGCTACCTTTATGTAGTTAGTTGCTTGTTTAAACACATTTTCTCGATGCCCTACGTAGTTAGCAACCCATTTACACAAAAATCATACCTGCGCAGTGAGATGCGCGTGGGCCAGAGAGCCCCAAAGTCGCGTCTCCTTGTAGTGTCGGGAGATTTGCACGGGTTTCTCGGTACCTGAACGTGGTGGGTTTGGTGTTTAAACTCGTTTTTCAGGTGCCCTAGATGGTTAGCAACCTAACTGCAAAAAATCACATTCGCACACCGAGTTGCGCCATGGCAACAGAGCCGCAAAGTATACCGTGCAATATGGCTATATAGGGCTTTAGAACAGCAAAAATAGGCGTCGCCTCCTGGTGTCGGGAGGTTTGCACGCGTTTTTTTGCTACCTTAATGTAGTTAGTTGCTTGTTTAAACACATTTTCTCGATGCCCTACGTAGTTAGCAACCCATTTACACAAAAATCATACCTGCGCAGTGAGATGCGCGTGGGCTACAGAGCCCCAAAATCGCGTCTCCTTGTAGTGTCGGGAGATTTGCACGGGTTTCTCGGTACCTGAACGTGGTGGGTTTGGTGTTTAAACACGTTTTTCAGGTGCCCTAGATGGTTAGCAACCTAACTGCAAAAAATCACATTCGCACACCGAGTTGCGCCATGGCAACAGGGCCGCAAAGTAAACCGTGCAATATGGCTATATAGGGCTTTAAAACAGCAAAAATAGGCGTCGCCTCCTGGTGTCGGGAGGTTTGCACGCGTTTTTTGCTACCTTAATGTAGTAAGTTGCTTGTTTAAACACATTTTCTCGATGCCCTGCGTAGTTAGCAACCCATTTACACAAAAACATACCTGCGCAGTGAGATGCGCGTGGGCTACAGAGCCCCAAAGTCGGGTCTCCTTGTAGTGTCGGGAGATTTGCACGGGTTTCTCGGTACCTGAACGTGGTGGGTTTGGTGTTTAAACACGTTTTTTAGGTGCCCTAGATGGTTAGCAACCTAACTGCAAAAAATCACATTCGCACACCGAGTTGCGCCATGGCAACAGAGCCGCAAAGTATACCGTGCTATATGGCTATATAGGGCTTTAGAACAGCAAAAATAGGCGTCGCCTCCTGGTGTCGGGAAGTTTGCACGCGTTTTGAGCTACCTTAATGTTGTTAGTTGCTTGTTTAAACACATTTTCTCGATGCCCTACGTAGTTAGCAACCCATTTACACAAAAATCATACCTGCGCAGTGAGATGCGCGTGGGCTACAGAGCCCCAAAATCGCGTCTCCTTGTAGTGTCGGGAGATTTGCACGGGGTTTCTCGGTACCTGAACGTGGTGGGTTTGGTGTTTAATCACGTTTTTCAGGTGCCCTAGATGGTTAGCAACCTAACTGCAAAAAATCACATTCGCACACCGAGTTGCGCTATGGCAACAGAGCCGCAAAGTATACCGTGCAATATGGCTATATAGGGCTTTAGAACAGCAAAAATAGGCGTCGCCTCCTGGTGTCGGGAGGTTTGCACGCGTTTTTTGCTACCTTAATGTAGTTAGTTGCTTGTTTAAACACATTTTCTCGATCGATGCCCTACGTAGTTAGCAACCCATTTACACAAAAATCATACCTGCGCAGTGAGATGCGCGTGGGCTACAGAGCCCCAAAGTCGCGTCTCCTTGTAGTGTCGGGAGATTTGCACGGGGTTTCTCGGTACCTAAACGTGGTGGGTTTGGTGTTTAAAAACGTTTTTCAGGTGCCCTATTAGGTTAGCAACCTAACTGCAAAAAATCACATTCCCACACCGAGTTGTGCCATCCCAACAGAGCCGCAAAGTATACCGTGCAATATGGCTATATAGGGCTTTAGAACAGCAAAAATAGGCGTCGCCTCCTGGTGTCGGGAGGTTTGCACGCGTTTTTTGCTACCTTAATGTAGTTAGTTGCTTGTTTAAACACATTTTTTCGATGCCCTACGTAGTTAGCAACCCATTTACACACAAATCATACCTGCGCAGTGAGATGCGCGTGGGCTGCAGAGCCCCAAAGTCGCGTCTCCTTGTAGTGTCGGGAGATTTGCACGGGGTTTCTCGGTACCTGAACGTGGTGGGTTTGGTGTTTAAACACGTTTTTCAGGTGCCCTAGATGGTTAGCAACCTAACTGCAAAAAATCACATTCGCACACCGAGTTGCGCCATGGCAACAGAGCCGCAATGTATACCGTGCAATATGGCTATATAGGGCTTTAGAACAGCAAAAATAGGCGTCGCCTCCTGGTGTCGGGAGATTTGCACGCGTTTTTTGCTACCTTAATGTAGTTAGTTGCTTGTTTAAACACATTTTCTCGATGCCCTACGTAGTTAGCAACCCATTTACACAAAAATCATACCTGCGCAGTGAGATGCGCGTGGGCTACAGAGCCCCAAAGTCGCGTCTCCTTGTAGTGTCGGGAGATTTGCACGGGGTTTCTCGGTACCTAAACGTGGTGGGTTTGGTGTTTAAAAACGTTTTTCAGGTGCCCTATTAGGTTAGCAACCTAACTGCAAAAAATCACATTCCCACACCGAGTTGTGCCATCCCAACAGAGCCGCAAAGTATACCGTGCAATATGGCTATATAGGGCTTTAGAACAGCAAAATAGGCGTCGCCTCCTGGTGTCGGGAGGTTTGCACGCGTTTTTTGCTACCTTAATGTAGTTAGTTGCTTGTTTAAACACATTTTCTCGATGCCCTACGTAGTTAGCAACCCATTTACACACAAATCATACCTGCGCAGTGAGATGCGCGTGGGCTGCAGAGCCCCAAAGTCGCGTCTCCTTGTAGTGTCGGGAGATTTGCACGGGTTTCTCGGTACCTGAACGTGGTGGGTTTGGTGTTTAAACACGTTTTTCAGGTGCCCTAGATGGTTAGCAACCTAACTGCAAAAAATCACATTCGCACACCGAGTTGCGTCATGGCAACAGAGCCGCAATGTATACCGTGCAATATGGCTATATAGGGCTTTAGAACAGCAAAAATAGGCGTCGCCTCCTGGTGTCGGGAGATTTGCACGCGTTTTTTGCTACCTTAATGTAGTTAGTTGTTTGTTTAAACACATTTTCTCGATGCCCTACGTAGTTAGCAACCCATTTACACAAAAATCATACCTGCGCAGTGAGATGCGCGTGGGCTACAGAGCCCCAAAGTCGCGTCTCCTTGTAGTGTCGGGAGATTTGCACGGGGTTTCTCGGTACCTGAACGTGGTGGATTTGGTTTTTAAACACGTTTTTCAGGTGCCCTAGATGGTTAGCAACCTGACTGCAAAAAAATCACATTCGCACACCGAGTTGCGCCATGGCAACAGAGCCGCAAAGTATACCGTGCAATATGGCTATATAGGGCTTTAGAACAGCAAAAATAGGCGTCGCCTTCTGGTGTCGGGAGGTTTGCACGCATTTTGGCTACCTAACTGTAGTTAGTTGCTTGTTTAAACACATTTTCTCGATGCCCTACGTAGTTAGCAACCCATTTACACAAAAATCATACCTGCGCAGTAAAATGCGAGTGGGCTACAGAGCCCCTAAGTCGCGTCTCCTTGTAGTGTCGGGAGATTTGCACGGGGTTTCTCGGTACCTGAACGTGGTTGGTTTGCTGTTTAAACAAGTTTTTCAGGTGCCCTAGATGGTTAGCAACCTAACTGCAAAAAATCACATTCGCACACCGAGTTGCGCCATGGCAACAGAGCCGCAAATTATTCCGTGCAATATGGCTATATAGGGCTTTAGAACAGCAAAAATAGGCGTCGCCTCCTGGTGTCGGGAGGTTTGCACGCGTTTTTTGCTACCTTAATGTAGTTAGTTGCTCGTTTAAACACATTTTCTCGATGCCCTACGTAGTTAGCAACCCATTTACACAAAAATCATACATGCGCAGTGAGATGCGCGAGGGCTACAGAGCCCCAAAGTCGCGTCGCCTTGTAGTGTCGGGAGATTTGCACGGGGTTTCTCGGTACCTGAACGTAGTGGGTTTGGTGTTTAAACACGTTTTTCAGGTGCCCTTGATGGTTAGCAACCTAACTGCAAAAAATCACATTCGCACACCGAGTTGCGCCATGGCAACAGAGCCGCAAAGTATACCTTGCAATATGGCTATATAGGGCTTTAGAACAGCAAAAATAGGCGTCGCCACCTGGTGTCGGGAGGTTTGCACGCGTTTTTTGCTACCTTAATGTAGTTAGTTGCTTGTTTAAACACATTTTCTCTATGCCCTACGTAGTTAGCAACCCATTTACACAAAAATCATACCTGCGCAGTGAGATGCGCGTGGGCTACAGAGCCCCAAAGTCGCGTCTCCTTGTAGTGTCGGGACATTTGCACAGGGTTTCTCGGTACCTGAACGTGGTGGGTTTGGTGTTTAAACACGTTTTTCAGGTGCCCTAGATGGTTAGCAACCTAACTGCAAAAAATCACATTCGCACACCGAGTTGCGCCATGGCAACAGAGCCGCAAAATATACCGTGCAATATGGCTATGTAGGGCTTTAGAACAGCAAAAATAGGCGTCGCCTCCTGGTGTCGGGAGGTTTACACGCCTTTTTTGCTACCTTAATGTTGTTAGTTGCTTGTTTAAACACATTTTCTCGATGCCCTACGTAGTTAGCAACCCATTTACACAAAAATCATACCTGCGCAGTGAGATGCGCGTGAGCTACAGAGCCCCAAAGTCGCGTCTCCTTGTAGTGTCGGGAGATTTTCACGGGGTTTCTCGGTACCTGAACGTGGTGGGTTTGGTGTTTAAACACGTTTTTCAGGTGCCCTAGATGGTTAGCAACCTAACTGCAAAAAATCACATTCGCACACCGAGTTGCGTCATGGCAACAGAGCCGCAAAGTATACCGTGCAATATGGCTATATAGGGCTTTAGAACAGCAAAAATAGGCGTCGCCTCCTGGTGTCGGGAGGTTTGCACGCGTTTTTTGCTACCTTAATGCAGTTAGTTGCTTGTTTAAACACATTTTCTCGATGCCCTCCGTAGTTAGCAACCCATTTACACAAAAATCATACCTGCGCAGTGAGATGCGCGTGGGCTACAGAGCCCCAAAGTCGCGTCTCCTTGTAGTGTCGGGAGATTTGCACGGGGTTTCTCGGTACCTGAACGTGGTGGGTTTGGTGTTTAAACACGTTTTTCAGATGCCCTAGATGGTTAGCAACCTAACTGCAAAAAATCACATTCGCACACCGAGTTGCGCCATGGCAACAGAGCCGCAAAGTATACCGTGCAATATGGCTATATAGGGCTTTAGAACAGCAAAAATAGGCGTCGCCTCCTGGTGTCGGGAGGTTTGCACGCGTTTTTTGCTACCTTAATGTAGTTAGTTGCTTGTTTAAACACATTTTCTCGATGCCCTACGTAGTTAGCAACCCATTTACACAAAAATCATACCTGCGCAGTGAGATGCGCGTGGGCTACAGAGCCCCAAAGTCGCGTCTCCTTGTAGTGTCGGGAGATTTGCACGGGGTTTCTCGGTACCTGAACGTGGTGGGTTTGGTGTTTAAACACGTTTTTCAGGTGCCCTAGATGGTTAGCAACCTAATTGCAAAAAAATACATTCGCACACCGAGTTGCGCCATGGCAACAGAGCCGCAAAGTATACCGTGCAATATGGCTATATAGGGCTTTAGAACAGCAAAAATAGGCGTCGCCTCCTGGTGTCGGGAGGTTTGCACGCGTTTTTTTTGCAACCTTAATGTAGTTAGTTGCTTGTTTAAATACATTTTCTCGATGCCCTACGTAGTTAGCAACCCATTTACACAAAAATCATACCTGCGCAGTGAGATGCGCGTGGGCTACAGAGCCCAAAAATCGCGTCTCCTTGTAGTGTCGGGACATTTGCACAGGGTTTCTCGGTACCTGAACGTGGTGGGTTTGGTGTTTAAACACGTTTTTCCGGGGCCCTAGATGGTTAGCAACCTAACTGCAAAAAATCACATTCGCACACCGAGTTGCGCCATGGCAATAGAGCCGCAAAATATACCGTGCAATATGGCTATATAGGGCTTTAGAACAGCAAAAATAGGCGTCGCCTCCTGGTGTCGGGAGGTTTGCACGCCTTTTTTGCTACCTTAATGTAGTTAGTTGCTTGTTTAAACACATTTTCTCGATGCCCTACGTAGTTAGCAACCCATTTACACAAAAATCATACCTGCGCAGTGAGATGCGCGTGAGCTACAGAGCCCCAAAATCGCGTCTCCTTGTAGTGTCGGGAGATTTTCACGGGGTTTCTCGGTACCTGAACGTGGTGGGTTTGGTGTTTAAACACGTTTTTCAGGTGCCCTAGATGGTTAGCAACCTAACTGCAAAAAATCACATTCGCACACCGAGTTGCGTCATGGCAACAGAGCCGCAAATTATACCGTGCACTATGGCTATATAGGGCTTTAGAACAGCAAAAATAGGCGTCGTCTCCTGGTGTCGGGAGGTTTGCACGCGTTTTTTGCTACCTTAATGCAGTTAGTTGCTTGTTTAAACACCTTTTATCGATGCCCTCCGTAGTTAGCAACCCATTTACACAAAAATCATACCTGCGCAGTGAGATGCGCGTGAGCTACAGAGCCCCAAAGTCGCGTCTACTTGTAGAGTCGGGAGATTTTCACGGGGTTTCTCGGTACCTGAACGTGGTGGGTTTGGTGTTTAAACACGTTTTCAGGTGCCCTGGATGGTTAGCAACCTAACTGCAAAAAATCACATTCGCACACCGAGTTGCGCCATGGCAACAGAGCCGCAAAGTATACCGTGCAATATGGCTATATAGGGCTTTAGAACAGCAAAAATAGGCGTCGCCTCCTGGTGTCGGGAGGTTTGCACGCGTTTTTTGCTACCTTAATGTAGTTAGTTGCTTGTTTAAACACATTTTCTCGATGCCCTACGTAGTTAGCAACCCATTTACACAAAAATCATACCTGCGCAGTGAGATGCGCGTGGGCTACAGAGCCCCAAAGTCGCGTCTCCTTGTAGTGTCGGGAGATTTGCACGGGGTTTCGCTGTAACTGAACGTGGTGGGTTTGGTGTTTAAACACGTTTTTCAGGTGCCCTAGATGGTTAGCAACCTAATTGCAAAAAAATACATTCGCACACCGAGTTGCGCCATGGCAACAGAGCCGCAAAGTATACCGTGCAATATGGCTATATAGGGCTTTAGAACAGCAAAAATAGGCGTCGCCTCCTGGTGTCGGGAGGTTTGCACGCGTTTTTTTGCAACCTTAATGTTGTTAGTTGCTTGTTTAAACACATTTTCTCGATGCCCTACGTAGTTAGCAACCCATTTACACACAAATCATACCTGCGCAGTGAGATGCGCGTGGGCTACAGAGCCCCAAAATCGCGTCTCCTTGTAGTGTCGGGAGATTTGCACGGGGTTTCGCGGTACCTGAACGTGGTGGGTTTGGTGTTTAAACACGTTTTTCAGGTGCCCTAGATAGTTAACAACCTAACTGCAAAAAATCACATTCGCACACCGAGTTGCGCCATGGCAACAGAGCCGCAAAGTATACCGTGCAATATGGCTATATAGGGCTTTAGAACAGCAAAAATAGGCGTCGCCTCCTGGTGTCGGGAGGTTTGCACGCCTTTTTTGCTACCTTAATGTAGTTAGTTGCTTGTTTAAACACATTTTCTCGATGCCCTACGTAGTTAGCAACCCATTTACACAAAAATCATACCTGCGCAGTGAGATGCGCGTGGGCTACAGAGCCCCAAAGTCGCGTCTCCTTGTAGTGTCGGGAGATTTGCACGGGGTTTCTCGGTACCTAAACGTGGTGGGTTTGGTGTTTAAACACGTTTTTCAGGTGCCCTAGATAGTTAGCAACCTAACTGCAAAAAATCACATTCGCACACCGAGTTGCGCCATGGCAACAGAGCCGCAAAGTATACCGTGCAATATGGCTATATAGGGCTTTAGAACAGCAAAAATAGGCGTCGCCTCCTGGTGTCTGGAGGTTTGCACGCGTTTTTTGCTACCTTAATGTAGTTAGTTGCTTGTTTAAACACATTTTCTCGATGCCCTACGTAGTTAGCAACCCATTTACACAAAAATCATACCTGCGCAGTGAGATGCGCGTGGGCTACAGAGCCCCAAAGTCGCGTCTCCTTGTAGTGTCGGGAGATTTGCACGGGGTATCTCGGTACCTGAACGTGGTGGGTTTGGTGTTTAAACACGTTTTTCAGGTGCCCTAGATGGTTAGCAACCTAACTGCAAAAATTCACATTCGCACACCGAGTTGCGCCATGTCAACAGAGTCGCAAAGTATACCGTGCAATATGGCTATATAGGGCTTTAGAACAGCAAAAATAGGCGTCGCCTCCTGGTGTCGGGAGGTTTGCACGCGTTTTTTGCTGCCTTAATGTTGTTAGTTGCTTGTTTAAGCACATTTTCTCGATGCCCTACGTAGTTAGCAACCCATTTACACAAAAATCATACATGTACCTGCGCAGTGAGATTAGCATGGGCTACATAGCCCCAAAGTCGCGTCTCCTTGTAGTGTCGGGAGATTTGCACGAGGTTTCTCGGTACCTGAACGTGGTGGGTTTGGTGTTTAAACACGTTTATCAGGTGCCCTAGATGGTTAGCAACCTAACTGCAAAAAATCACATTCGCACACCGAGTTGCGCCATGGCAACAGAGCCGCAAAATATACCGTGCAATATGGCTATATAGGGCTTTAGAACAGCAAAAATAGGCGTCGCCTCCTGGTGTCGGGAGGTTTGCACGCGTTTTTTGCTACCTTAATGTAGTTAGTTGCTTGTTTAAACACATTTTCTCGATGCCCTATGTAGTTAGCAACCCATTTACACAAAAATCATACCTGCGCAGTGAGATGCGCGTGGGCTACAGAGCCCCAAAGTCGCGTCTCCTTGTAGTGTCGGGAGATTTGCACGGGTTTCTCGGTACCTGAACGAGGTGGATTTGGTGTTTAAACACGTTTTTCAGGTGCCCTAGATGGTTAGCAACCTAACTCCAAAAAATCACATTCACACACCGAGTTGCGCCATGGCAACAAAGCCGCAAAGTATACCGTGCAATATGGCTATATAGGGCTTTAGAACAGCAAAAATAGGCGTCGCCTCCTGGTGTCGGGAGGTTTGCACGCGTTTTTTGCTACCTTAATGTAGTTAGTTGCTTGTTTAAACACATTTTCTCGATGCCCTACGTAGTTAGCAACCCATTTACACAAAAATCATACCTGCGCAGTGAGATGCCCGTGATTAGGGTGTCGGGAGATTTGCACGGGGTTTCTAGGTACCTGAACTTGGTGGGTTTGGTGTTTAAACACGTTTTTCATGTGCCCTAGATGGTTAGCAACCTAACTGCAAAAAATCACATTCGCACACCGAGTTGCGCCATGGCAACAGAGCCGCAAAGTATACCGTGCAATATGGCTATATAGGGCTTTAGAACAGCAAAAATAGGCGTCGTCTCCTGGTGTCGGGAGGTTTGCACGCGTATTTTGCTACATTTTTGTAGTTAGTTGCTTGTTTAAACACATTTTCTCGATGCACTACGTAGTTAGCAACCCATTTACAAAAAAATCATACCTACGCAGTGAGATGCGCGTTGGCTACAGAGCCCCAAAGTCGCGTCTCCTTGTAGTGTCGGGAGATTTGCACGGGGTTTCTCGGTACCTGAACGTGGTGGTTTTGGTGTTTAAACACGTTTATCAGGTGCCCTAGATGGATAGCAACCTAACTCCAAAAAATCACATTCGCACACCGAGTTGCGCCATGGCAACAGAGCCGCAAAGTATACCGTGCAATATGGCTATATAGGGCTTTAGAACAGCAAAAATAGGCGTCGCCTCCTGGTGTCGGGAGGTTTGCACGCGTTTTTTGCTACCTTAATGTAGTTAGTTGCTTGTTCAAACACATTTTCACGATGCCCTACGTAGTTAGCAACCCAGTTACATAAATATCATACCTGCGCAGTGAGATGCGCGTGGGCTACAGAGCCCCAAAGTCGCGTCTCCTTGTAGTGTCGGGAGATTTGCACGGGGTTTCTCGGTACCTGAACGTGGTGGGTTTGGTGTTTAAACACGTTTTTCAGGTGCCCTAGATGGTTAGCAACCTAACTGCAAAAAATCACATTCGCACACCGAGTTGCGCCATGGCAACAGAGCCGCAAAGTATACCGTGCAATATGGCTATATAGGGCTTTAGAACAGCAAAAATAGGCGTCGCCTCCTGGTGTCGGGAGGTTTGCACGCGTTTTTTGCTACCTTAATGTAGTTTGTTGCTTGTTTAAACACATTTTCTCGATGCCCTACGTAGTTAGCAACCCATTTACACAAAAATCATACCTGCGAAGTGAGATGCGCGTGGGCTACAGAGCCCCAAATTCGCGTCTCCTTGTAGTGTCGGGACATTTGCCTTGGGTTTCTCGGTACCTGAACGTGGTGGGTTTGGTGTTTAAACACGTTTTTCAGGTGCCCTAGATGGTTAGCAACCTAATTGCAAAAAATCACATTCGCACACCGAGTTGCGCCATGGCAACAGAGCCGCAAAGTATACCGTGCAATATGGCTATATAGGGCTTTAGAACAGCAAAAATAGGCGTCGCCTCCTGGTGTCGGGAGGTTTGCACGCGTTTTTTGCTACCTTAATGTAGTTAGTTGCTTGTTTAAACACATTTTCTCGATGCCCTACGTAGTTAGCAACCCATTTACACAAAGATCATACCTGCGCAGTGAGATGCGCGTGGGCTACAGAGCCCCAAAGTCGCGTCTCCTTGTAGTGTCGGGAGATTTGCACGGGGTTTCGCGGTAACTGAACGTGGTGGGTTTGGTGTTTAAACACGTTTTTCAGGTGCCCTAGATGGTTAGCAACCTAATTGCAAAAAAATACATTCGCACACCGAGTTGCGCCATGGCAACAGAGCCGCAAAGTATACCGTGCAATATGGCTATATAGGGCTTTAGAACAGCAAAAATAGGCGTCGCCTCCTGGTGTCGGGAGGTTTGCACGCGTTTTTTTGCAACCTTAATGTAGTTAGTTGCTTGTTTAAACACATTTTCTCGATGCCCTACGTAGTTAGCAACCCATTTACACAAAAATCATACCTACGCAGTGAGATGCGCGTGGGCTACAGAGCCCCAAAATCGCGTCTCCTTGTAGTGTCGGGAGATTTGCACGGGGTTTCTCGGTACCTGAACGTGGTGGGTTTGGTGTTTAAACACGTTTTTCAGGTGCCCTAGATGGTTAGCAACCTAACTGCAAAAAATCACATTCGCACACCGAGTTGCGCCATGGCAACAGAGCCGCAAAGTATACCGTGCAATATGGCTATATAGGGCTTTAGAACAGCAAAAATAGGCGTCGCCTCCTGGTGTCGGGAGGTTTGCACGCGTTTTTTGCTACCTTAATGTAGTTAGTTGCTTGTTTAAACACATTTTCTCGATGCCCTACGTAGTTAGCAACCCATTTACACAAAGATCATACCTGCGCAGTGAGATGCGCGTGGGCTACAGAGCCCCAAAGTCGCGTCTCCTTGTAGTGTCGGGAGATTTGCACGGGGTTTCGCGGTAACTGAACGTGGTGGGTTTGGTGTTTAAACACGTTTTTCAGGTGCCCTAGATGGTTAGCAACCTAATTGCAAAAAAATACATTCGCACACCGAGTTGCGCCATGGCAACAGAGCCGCAAAGTATACCGTGCAATATGGCTATATAGGGCTTTAGAACAGCAAAAATAGGCGTCGCCTCCTGGTGTCGGGAGGTTTGCACGCGTTTTTTTGCAACCTTAATGTAGTTAGTTGCTTGTTTAAACACATTTTCTCGATGCCCTACGTAGTTAGCAACCCATTTACACAAAAATCATACCTGCGCAGTGAGATGCGCGTGGGCTACAGAGCCCCAAAATAGCGTCTCCTTGTAGTGTCGGGAGATTTGCACGGGGTTTCGCGGTACCTGAACGTGGTGGGTTTGGTGTTTAAACACGTTTTTCAGGTGCCCTAGATGGTTAGCAACCTAACTGCAAAAAATCACATTCGCACACCGAGTTGCGCCATGGCAACAGAGCCGCAAAGTATACCGTGCAATATGGCTATATAGGGCTTTAGAACAGCAAAAATAGGCGTCGCCTCCTGGTGTCGGGAGGTTTGCACGCGTTTTTTGCTACCTTAATGTAGTTAGTTGCTTGTTTAAACACATTTTCTCGATGCCCTACGTAGTTAGCAACCCATTTACACAAAAATCATACCTGCGCAGTGAGATGCGCGTGGGCTACAGAGTCCCAAAGTCGCGTCTCCTTGTAGTGTCGGGAGATTTGCACGGGGTTTCTCGGTACCTGAACGTGGTGGGTTAGGTGTTTAAACACGTTTTTCAGGTGCCCTAGATGGTTAGCAACCTAACTGCAAAAAATCACATTCGCACACCGAGTTGCGCCATGTCAACAGAGCCGCAAAGTATACCGTGCAATATGGCTATATAGGGCTTTAGAACAGCAAAAATAGGCGTCGCCTCCTGGTGTCTGGAGGTTTGCACGCGTTTTTTGCTACCTTAATGTAGTTAGTTGCTTGTTTAAACACATTTTCTCGATGCCCTACGTAGTTAGCAACCCATTTACACAAAAATCATACCTGCGCAGTGAGATGCGCGTGGGCTACAGAGCCCCAAAGTCGCGTCTCCTTGTAGTGTCGGGAGATTTGCACGGGGTTTCTCGGTACCTGAACGTGGTGGGTTTGGTGTTTTCATTAAGGTAGCAAAAAACGCGTGCAAACCTCCCGACACCAGGAGGCGACGTCTATTTTTGCTGTTCTAAAGCCCTATATAGCCATATTGCACGGTATAATTTGCGGCTCTATTGCCATGGCGCAACTCGGTGTGCGAATGTGATTTTTTGCAGTTAGGTTGCTAACCATCTAGGGCACCTGAAAAACGTGTTTAAACACCAAACCCACCACGTTCAGGTACCGAGAAACCCCGTGCAAATCTCCCGACACTACAAGGAGACGCGACTTTGGGGCTCTGTAGCCCACGCGCATCTCACTGCGCAGGTATGATTTTTGTGTAAATGGGTTGCTAACTACGTAGGGCATCGAGAAAATGTGTTTAAACAAGCAACTAACTACATTAAGGTAGCAAAAAACGCGTGCAAACCTCCCGACACCAGGAGGCGACGCCTATTTTTGCTGTTCTAAAGCCCTATATAGCCATATTGCACGGTATACTTTGCGGTTCTGTTGCCATGGCGCAACTCGGTGTGCGAATGTGATTTTTTGCAGTTAGGTTGCTAACCATCTAGGGCACCTGAAAAACGTGTTTAAACACCAAATCCACCACGTTCAGGTACCAAGAAACCCCGTGAAAATCTCCCGACACTACAAGGAGACGCGACTTTGGGGCTCTGTAGCTCACGCGCATCTCACTGCGCAGGTATGATTTTTGTGTAAATGGGTTGCTAACTACGTAGGGCATCGAGAAAATGTGTTTAAACAAGCAACTAACAACATTAAGGTAGCAAAAAACGCGTGCAAACCTCCCGACACCAGGAGGCGACGCCTATTTTTGCTGTTCTAAAGCCCTATATAGCCATATTGCACGTTGCTGCTCTGTTGCCAAGGCGCTACTCGGTGTGCGAATGTGATTTTTTGCAGTTAGGTTGCTAACCATCTAGGGCTATGGAAAAACGTGTTTACAAACCAAACCCACCACGTTCAGGTACCGAGAAACCCCGTGCAAATCTCCCGACACTACAAGGAGACGCGACATTGGGGCTCTACATAGCCCACGCGCATCTCACTGCACAGGTATGATTTTTGTGTAAATCGGTTGCTAGCTTCGTAGGACATCGAGAAAATGTGTTTAAACAAGCAACTAACTACATTAAGGTAGCAAAAAACGCGTGCAAACCTCCCGACACCAGGAGGCGACGCCTATTTTTGCTGTTCTAAAGCCCTATATAGCCATATTGCACGGTATACTTTGCGGCTCTGTTGCCATGGCGCAACTCGGTGTGCGAATGTGATTTTTTGCAGTTAAGTTGCTAACCATCTAGGGCACCTGTAAAACGTGTTTAAACACCAAACCCACCACGTTCAGGTACCGAGAAACCCCGTGCAAATCTCCCGACACTAAAAGGAGACGCGATTTTGGGGCTCTGTAGCCCACGCGCATCTCACTGCGCAGGTATGATTTTTGTGTAAATGGGTTGCTAACTACGTAGGGCATCGAGAAAATGTGTTTAAACAAGCAAATAACTACATTAAGGTAGCAAAAAACGCGTGTAAACCTCACGACACCAGGAGGCGACGCCTATTTTTGCTGTTCTAAAGCCCTATATAGACATATTGCACGGTATATTTGCGGCTCTGTTGCCATGGCGCAACTCGGTGTGCGAATGTGATTTTTTGCAGTTAGGTTGCTAACTATCTAGGGCACCTGAAAAACGTTTTTAAACACCAAACCCACCACGTTCAGGTACCGAGAAACCCCGAGCAAATCTCCCAACACTACAAGGAGACGCGACTTTGGGGCTCTGTAGCCCACGCGCATCTCACTGCGCAGGTATGATTTTTGTGTAAATGGGTTGCTAACTACGTAGGGCATCGAGAAATTATGTTTAAACAAGCAACTAACTACATTAAGGTAGCAAAAAACGCGTGCAAACTTCCCGAAACCAGGAGGCGACGCCTATTTTTGCTGTTCTAAAGCCCTATATAACCATATTGCACGGATTATTTTGCGGCTCAGTTGCCATGGCGCAACTCGGTGTGCGAATGTGATTTTTTGCATTTAGGTTGCTAACCATCTAGGGCACCTGAAAATGTGTTTAAACACCAAACCCATCACGTTCAGGTACCGAGAAACCCCGTGCAAATCTCCCGACACTACAAGGTGACACGATTTAGGGGCTATATAGCCCACGCGCATCTCACTGCGCAGGTATGATTTTTGTGTAAATGGGTTGCTAACTACGTAGGGCATCGAGAAAATGTGTTTAAACAAGCAACTAACTACATTAAGGTAGCAAAAAACGCGTGCAAACCTCCCGACACCAGGAGGCGACGCCTATTTTTGCTGTTCTAAAGCCCTATATAGCCATATTGCACGGTATACTTTGCGGCTCTGTTGCCATGGCGCAACTCGGTGTGCGAATGTGATTTTTTGCAGTTAGGTTGCTAACCATCTAGGGCACCTGAAAAACGTGTTTAAACACCAAACCCACCACGTTCAGGTACCGAGAAACCCCGTGCAAATCTCCCGACACTACAAGGAGACGCGATTTTGGGACTCTGTAGCCACGCGCATCTCACTGCGCAGGTATGATTTTTGTGTAAATGGGTTGCTAACTACGTAGGGCATCGAGAAAATGTGTTTAAACAAGCAACTAAATACATTAAGGTAGCAAAAAACGCGTGCAAACCTCCCGACACCAGGAGGCGACGCCTATTTTTGCTGTTCTAAAGCCCTATATAGCCATATTGCACGGTATACTTTGCGGCTCTGTTGCCATGGCGCAACTCGGTGTGCGAATGTGATTTTTTACAGTTAGGTTGCTAACCATCTAGGGCACCTGAAAAACGTGTTTAAACACCAAACCCACCACGTTCAGGTACCAAGAAACCCCGTGCAAATCTCCCGACACTACAAGGAGACGCAACTTTGGGGCTCTGTAGCCCACGCGCATCTCACTGCGCAGGTATGATTTTTGTGTAAATGGGTTGCTAACTACGTAGGGCATCGAGAAAATGTGTTTAAACAAGCAACTAACTACATTAAGGTAGCAAAAAACGCGTGCAAACCTCCCGACACCAGGAGGAGACGCCTATTTTTGCTGTTCTAAAGCCCTATATAGCCATATTGCACGGTATACTTTGCGGCTCTGTTGCCATGGCGCAACTCGGTGTGCGAATGTGATTTTTTGCAGTTAGGTTACTAACCATCTAGGGCACCTGAAAAACGTGTTTAAACACCAAACCCACCACGTTTAGGTACCGAGAAACCCCGTGCAAATATCCCGACACTACAAGGAGACGCGACTTTGGGGCTCTGTAGCCAACGCGCATCTCACTGCGCAGGTATGATTTTTGTGCAAATGGGTTGCTAACTACGTAGGGCATCGGGAAAATGTGTTTAAACAAGTAACTAACTACATTAAGGTAGCAAAAAACGCGTGCAAACCTCCCAACACCCGGAGGCGACGCCTATTTTTGTTGTTCTAAAGCCCTATGTAGCCATATTGCACGGTATACTTTGGGGCTCTGTTGCCATAGCGCACCTCGGTGTGTGAATGTGATTTTTTGCAGTTAGGTTGCTAACCATCTAGGGCACCTGAAAAACGTGTTTAAACACCAAACCCACCACGTTCAGGTACCGAGAAACCCCGTGCAAATCTCCCGAATCTAGGAGGAGACGCGAATTTGGGGCTCTGTAGCCAACGCGCATCTCACTGCGCAGGTATGATTTTTGAGCAAATGGGTTGCTAACTACGTAGGGCATCGGGAAAATGTGTTTAAACAAGTAACTAACTACATTAAGGTAGCAAAAAACGCGTGCAAACCTCCCGACACCAGGAGGCGACGCCTTTTTTTGCTGTTCTAAAGCCCTATATAGCCATATTGCACGGTATACTTTGCGGCTCTGTTGCCATGGCGCAACTCGGTGTGCGAATGTGATTTTTTGCAGTTAGGTTGCTAACCATCTAGGGCACCTGAAAAACGTGTTTAAACACCAAACCCACCACGTTCAGGTACCGAGAAACCCCGTGCAAATCTCCCGACACTACAAGGAGACGCGATTTTTGAGCTCTGTAGCCAACGCGCATCTCACTGCGCAGGTATGATTTTTGTGTAAATGGGTTGCTAACTACGTATGGCATCGAGAAAATGTATTTAAACAAGCAACTAACTACATTAAGGTAGCAAAAAACGCGTGCAAACCTCCCGACACCAGGAGGCGACGCCTTTTTATGCTGTTCTAAAGACCTATATAGCCATATTGCACGGTATACTTTGCGGCTCTGTTGCCATGGCGCAACTCGGTGTGCGAATGTGATTTTTTGCAGTTAGGTTGCTAACCATCTAGGGCCCCTGAAAAACGTGTTTAAACACCAAACCCACCACGTTCAGGTACCGAGAAACCCCGTGCAAATCTCCCGACACTAGGAGGAGACGCGACTTTGGGGCTCTGTAGCCAACGCGCATCTCACTGCGCAGATATGATTTTTAATGCAAATGGGTTGCTAACTACGTAGGGCATCGGGAAAATGTGTTTAAACAAGCAACTAACTACATTAAGGTAGCAAAAAACGCGTGCAAACCTCCCGACACCAGGAGGCGACGCCTATTTTTGCTGTTCTAAAGCCCTATGTAGCCATATTGCACGGTATACTTTGGGGCTCTGTTGCCATGGCGCACCTCGGTGTGCGAATGTGATTTTTTGCAGTTAGGTTGCTAACCATCTAGGGCACCTGAAAAACGTGTTTAAACACCAAACCCACCACGTTCAGGTACCGAGAAACCCCGTGCAAATCTCCTGACACTAGGAGGAGACGCGAATTTGGGGCTCTGTAGCCAACGCGCATCTCACTGCGCAGGTATGATTTTTGAGCAAATGGGTTGCTAACTACGTAGGGCATCGGGAAAATGTGTTTAAACAAGTAACTAACTACATTAAGGTAGCAAAAAACGCGTGCAAACCTCCCGACACCAGGAGGCGACGCCTATTTTTGCTGTTCTAAAGCCCTATGTAGCCATATTGCACGGTATACTTTGGGGCTCTGTTGCCATGGCGCAACTCGGTGTGCGAATGTGATTTTTTGTAGTTAGGTTGCTAACCATCTAGGGCACCGGAAAAACGTGTTTAAACCCCAAACCCACACGTTCAGGTACCGAGAAACCCCGTGCAAATCTCCCGACACTAGGAAGAGACGCGACTTTGGGGCTCTGTAGCCAACGCGCATCTCACTGCGCAGGTTTGATTTTTGAGCAAATGGGTTGCTTATTACGTAGGGCATCGGGAAAATGTGTTTAAACAAGTAACTAACTACATTAAAGTAGCAAAAAACGCGTGCAAACTTCCCGACACCAGGAGGCGACGCATATTTTTGCTGTTCTAAAGCCCTATGTAGCCATATTGCCGGTATACTTTGAGGCTCTGTTGCCATTTCGCACCTCGGTGTGCGAATGTGATTTTTTGCAGTTAGGTTGCTAACCATCTAGGGCACCTGAAGACGTGTTGAAACACCAAACCCACCACGTTCAGTAACCGAGAAACCCCGTGCAAATCTCCCGACACTAGGAGGAGACGCGACTTTGGGGCTCTGTAGCCAAAGCGCATCTCACTGCGCAGGTATGATTTTTGTGCAAATGGGTTGCTAACTACGTAGGGCATCGGGAAAATGTGTTTAAACAAGTAACTAACTACATTAAGGTAGCAAAAAACGCGTGCAAACCTCCCGACACCAGGAGGCGACGCCTATTTTTGCTGTTCTAAAGCCCTATGTAGCCATATTGCACGGTATAATTTGGGGCTCTGTTGCCATGGCGCACCTCGGTGTGCGAATGTGATTTTTTGCAGTTAGGTTGCTAACCATCTAGGGCACCTGAAAAACGTGTTTAAACACCAAACCCACCACGTTCAGTAACCGAGAAACCCCGTGAAAATCTCCCGACACTAGGAGGAGACGCGACTTTGGGGCTCTGTAGCCAACGCGCATCTCACTGCGCAGGTATGAATTTTGTGCAAATGGGTTGCTAACTACGTAGGGCATCGAGAAAATGTGTTTAAACAAGTAACTAACTACATTAAGGTAGCAAAAAACGCGTGCAAACCTCCTGACACCAGGAGGCGACGCCTATTTTTGTTGTTCTAAAGCCCTATGTAGCCATATTGCACGGTATAATTTGGGGCTCTGTTGCCATGGCGCACCTCGGTGTGCGAATGTGATGTTTTGCAGTTAGGTTGCTAACCATCTAGGGCACCTGAAAAACGTGTTTAAACACCAAACCCACCACGTTCAGGTACCGAGAAACCCCGTGCAAATCTCCCGTTACTAGGAGGAGACGCGACTTTGGGGCTCTGTAGCCAACGCGCATCTTACTGCGCAGGTATGATTTTTGTGCAAATCGGTTTTTATCTAAAAAATTCACAAACTTATAATTAAAAAGCATGGTATTTTCCGTTTTTTCTCAACTGTCAAAGCTTGACTAATTACACGATGACTGAATGCATTGTTTTTGTACTAGCGGCCGAAATGTTTTAAAAAAATCTTAATTTAAACATATCTTAAGCAGCTTTACTCGATCATTATACACACTTTCGGAAACTCATGGATCAAACTCTCTGCAGCGGTTATTTCCCTTTATTAAATCAATAAAAAAAGTAAAGTAGCAAAGCGTGACGTCAGGACGTAAGCTTGCACTGTGAGGAGTTTGCTCATGGATGTTATGACAATAATTTTAACAAATATATTCTCCGTGAAATTATTCATGTTTTGACAGTTAAGGAAAAACTAACAACCCAGCCAGCATGACCATATCGGGCCGATATACAATTAATGTCGGCATGTCGGCAAAATGTTCCGATTTGGGGCCGACATCGGACCGCTGCAGTGCCGACATACCCAATATTTTGAAAAATTCTAAATGCAATTGTATTGTATACTTAATCATGTAAATAAATAGTCGTGTGTATGATTTCAATTTCCAAAACCACACTAACCCCATTTCATGTAACGTCAAAAAACGTATATCGGGTCTGCGTCGGGCCTACATGATCAATTAATGCAACTATTTGTATATCGGGTTGACATCGGTACGATAGTGCGTTTTCTACTACACGTCAATATATTGTTAAATCGTTAAAATATTATGAAATAGAATTATTCCAATGAAACTCCTTTGTAAGTTACTTATTATATTCACGTACTGTCATACCGGCAAAATGTGCCTATTTTGGGGCCGACATCGGGCCGCTGCTGTGCCGACATACTCAATATTTTGAAATTCTAAATGCAATTGTATTGTTTACTCAATTTTGTTAATAAATAGTCCTGTGTATGATTTCAATTTCCAAAACCACACTAACCCCATTTCATGTAACGTCAAAAAACGTATATCGGGTCTGCGTCGGGCCTGCATGGCAATGGACGCAACTATTTTGTATATCGGATTGACAACGGTACGACATTGCATTTTCTGTTACACGTCCATATTTTGTTAAATCGTTGAAATATCATGAAATATTTTTTTTCCATACTACTGGAAATGGACTGTTCTGTAAAATTGACTCGTCCAATAGTATATAAATGCGTGTTGACTTCATTTGGTATTGTTTTGGTGTTAGCCCAATGTAGGCAAGAAATATCGGGCCGATATTGTTTAGACATCGGCCCGATATTGTACTACCGATATAGGGTCGACATCATTCCTATTTGCAGCCGAGGTTAAATCCGACGTTGGGCCGTCATAGAAAACCATATAGGTTTGACGTCAGGCCGATAAAGAATAATTTCTACTGTTGACCGACATCACACCGCTATTGTTTTGATGTTGGCCCGATGTAGGCAAGAAATATCGGGCCGATATTGTGTAGACCTCGGCCCGATATTGTACAACCGATGTCGGGTCGACATCATTCCTATTTGCAGCCGAGGTTAAATCCGACGTCGGGCCGTCATAGAAAACCATATAGGTTTGATGTCGGGCCGATATAGAATGTTGGCTGGGAATATCATGTAAAATTGTAGTATGTGAAGGTTTGTAATGGTATGTGGCAGTGTGTGCAAACTCCTCAATTCTGGCCTAGCCCCTGAGAAATTACATTCGCTATACCTCGGGCAATATACTTGAAATCAGTTAAACCTAATAATTTTAACGCAACACTAGCAGTTGAGAATTCAAATATAGTAACAGTAAATATTCCAAACCTCAAATATGCAATTTATTTTGCAAAGTTTCTATTATTACGAAATTTGACCCGGCCAGTTCGGCACACCGCCTCGAAAACTAACGTATACAATCAAAGCACTGTAACTTCCGACTCTTACTCTACAACGATTCCAAATATCAATCACGTTCTTTAAATAAATTATAACATAAATCAAGAATTATAGGCATAATTTCACTTAGAATTTAGTGTTAAAATGTCAGTTTTTGTAAACTCCGCTTCTTATGTAGGAGGCGTATCTCCCTCAAGTATTGGCGCGTGGTATTCTCTCAAATCTAGCAATTTAGGCAGCCCCCGACATTCTTGTGCATGGTATACAGACGATCCGTCCCCAAGACTATTCTCCCTCTAGACGATCCGTCCCCAGTCACATTCGTCCTTGGACGATCTGTCCCCAAAATATCAGAGTTTAGACGATTCGTCCCCATTTTATATAAGTGTGTGCGGGAATTGATTTTATACGAAGATTTATGTACATATTTCATATTTTGATTAGAGTTTGCAAATTGATGTTTTATTTCAATACAATCCTGCATGTTTGAAGTAAGTATTCATCGAAGAGGACGTGACATAGTCTATAATGACTAATGTGATACAAATAATGAAAATAAAACAAACATTTTAAGATTTATTCTATTTTATTCATATTTACCAATACAATCATATAAGAAAAGAAAATAAACAATTTTGTAATTAATTTTATTTTATTCATATTCACCAATCTCATTAAATTGAACACATCTTAAATTTGTAACAATGTAACATGTTCATATAATTGCTATAATTAAGTTGCTAAAATAAAACATCTACCATAATAAAAAGAAATATTTTACATTTGTGTAAATGCATATTGACTAATGTTTATCACAAATAAATCCATTTATTTGGGTTGAAAATAATAAAAAATATATAATTAAACAGAACAGAACATTAATTACACAAGAATACTCGATTCGAAACTAGCATTTTTTGTTAATATATAAATCAAAAGTCATAGTTAACATTTTTATTTTTCAATTTTAACAATGAATTATTTTTGTATTAATCACGTTGATTAAAATACATCTTTATTCAACAATGCATAGTACTCGAGCTTCTTTGTGTTCTTTGTGTCGTAATTTTGTATGAAATTTAAAAAAAGATAATTATATATCGTACAAACACCTGATCTCGTTCCTCACCTGATTTCGGTCCTTTCATAAAAAAGTTGTTTACTTTGCTATTTTATTGCGTATGACGTCATCAATTCGTGTGCACAATGTCAAGTAAACAATCAACGCAACTACAACTGCCAAACGAGAATAATGCGCAAGAAACAGGTTTTTAGAATGAAAATTTTGTGATGGTGAATATTTTTCAGTAAATCCTTATTACCTTTTTCTGCTCTGTCAGTACAATCCATTAAATATTGTTTAAAAGTATGTTATAATAAAAAAAGCACATGACAGGTAGCCCTTGCTCATAAAGTCACGTGACAGTCATGGGGCAGCTAATTATGACGTCACAAAGAGCCAAATACGGTAGAAGTGCGAAATTAGGTCATCTATTTTTAGCCGCCATGTCAGTTTTCAGAAAATGGTCGTGTTTTTTGTGGAAGAATTTGGATTTGTTTTAAATATAAAATATCAGCAAGTATATGATAAACAAATGGAATATAGATTAAAAGGTTCGTTTTTAATGTATTTTTCTGAAAGTATTGTTGCATTAATTAGAAATGGTTCATTGAGTCCTTAGAGGTGCGAGAACCCGTATGTCCACCATAAAATAATGTTTAAATAATTTAATAAACACAGAATACACATATATTATATCAGGTCGTATTAATAATACTCAATGTGCTATACACATAAGGGGACGAATAATCCTAACATTCTTTAGACGATCCGTCCCCAAATTGGGACGAATCGTCCAAGGACGAATGTGACTGGGGACGGATCGTCTGACATTCCTTGCGCATCATGGCCGGAAAATCTAATCAAACAATCGCTGTTGACATGGAACTAAAGAAGGTATTTGATTGTGACTTTGTTTTATTCATTAGTGTTTATACTTCTGACGATATTTTAGTGAACAAATATGAGTAAAAATGCTGAATATTGGATATGTAAAAAACCTGATAACTTCGACATGTTCGGACGGGTGTAGTTACCGGATGTTTTCAGGAAACTCGCCCAGTATCAAAATTCATGGGTATCACTTTTAGTTTTCAGTAATTTATGTAATGATTTAAATAGCAGCAGTTTAATTCTGTATATTAAAATCTCATTGTTTATTGTAGATAAATATTTGTATATTGTTTAAAACAAACTTCTAGTTCTAACATATTTCTAAGGCCAAGTGCAGAAACTCAGTATATTATTGTGATCTATCAGCTTTGGTGATGAGTAAAGTTAGCATATGTTATCATATCGCCATATGGGAATCAAACTAATTAATCGCCGATAACAAACTAAAACTCTTTCCAAATATACTGTTTAAAACCTGTAAAATACAGTGTTCTCGACAGTTCCGGGTCATCGACAATTCCGGGTCACTTTTTTATAAGGCAGTGGCTAGAGTTACAGTACCGTAACTCTAGACCCAGGTTCTAGAGTTACGGAAGTTCCGTAACTGTAGACAACCCTGCCAGGGTTGGCTAGAGTTACGGAAGTCAAATAACATGCGTATGTTTCAACTTTTTAACATCGAAAAACTTGTTTATATTCATTATAACTCGAAATAAACAAATATTTACTGACGTGACTTATTCAATTGTTATTACACCCGCCATTTGGATATGACTAATAAACTTACCGGATGTTTAACATACGGCGATATGACGTTGTCATCTTCAAAGTGTCACATAATAAGTTTACTTGAGGGATAAGTTATAGAGTGTGATTATAATTTGGACTGAATATGTATAATTTTGTACGGAATTTAAAGGAAATATTTATAGGAAATAGTCGATTCTTAGAGTAATTTTAATTGTGAATAGTTTGCAAGTGTCTAGTAAGAAAGTCGGCGATTTTCGAACGTTAAATTGACTTAAATTTCGTGAACAAAAATGGGAATTTAGCTTGATAAAAAGAGCTTTGTACTTGGGGGAAAATGTTAAATGAATAGTTAGAATTAAAGTCGATGTTTTGTCTGAAAAAAATCCAGCTTGTCATTCCTCACCAAATCTTTAAAATTTTAACGAAAATATAAACGATCTCGTTAAAAAATACCCATTCATATTCATAACCAAAAGTCAGCAATTTTACTAAATATTTCTTGATATACGAGTGATTTATATAAGTCATGGAGGTCATATCAAATTGCATATTTAAAAAAAGATATAAAAATAATAAATAAACATAAATTCATCTGTTTTATTCAAATATATCATGCATTAATATGTCATATTTACAAAACAAATTAGATAACAGTTGATTGCACATCGTGAAATTATAAAGAGAGTACGGACATTATATGAATAAATACTTTAGTTTATTTCAATATTTTCGAGACAAGAATCTTACCAGACCTGAAATAAACGTAACAACATTAGATCAAAGTATAAAATAATACATATATAATATACATAAACTTAAATAATTATAAAAGAACATTGTATGTCTCAATTAATAAATCGTTGTAACATATCGACAGGAATCGATGCCTGAAAAAAAAACGATAAAAGGGTAAATAAAATCATATTTTTTATAAAAACATTAATTAAATAAAGTCAAAAGATACATGTAGTTGAATGAATTTATTAATTAGTCCACGGGAATCGAGCCTGAAAACAACATAAAAAGTATAAGATAATACAGAATTTTTAGAAATATATTTATCAAACCATGTGATAATAAAAATAACATCGTATGTATTTGTTATAAAATGCAATATATCCACGGAATCGAGCCTGAAATATAAAACAGTAAAAAAACTGGAGTCGAACCAGATCTGAAAAAAAAGAATATGAAAAATGTTTCATAAATAATACATTTCATAAAACCAATTATAAAACATTATAGATAGTACAATATATACAACAAGAAACAATTATTTGCATTTTTTTTTCAAAGCTATAATTATAAACAAATCTGGGAAATATACGAAACATTTCATTATGATATATATATGTAATATACAACAAAAACCAATATGATTTCTATCTCTTACTATATTACAAAGCTAACGTGTTTTGCTTGAATCGGACAGTTCCTGGGTCTAACCAGTACAGTTTCTATCATAAAGTAATAAACATCCTTATTTATCATTGAACACACCAGAACAGTTTTTCATTCAGTTGCCACCAAGTTGATGGCAGCTGTTGTTGGTCCAATACCAGTTATGTTGGGTATTGTCCTCAGAAGTTGTGTGGTTGTCATCTCATCTTCTTTGAACTTATCCCAATTTAAATAAGCATTGAACTTCGTTCATATTAAAGTTTGAATGGCTTAATTGTCATCAATTGTCCAAGTAAAGTTGGGTTAGGTAAAGGTGGGTTGTGCGCATAATTAGCACAATATTTGTTGGACCTCTTTTATTTCATATCAGTCATTAAGTTGGTAAAAAGTCAACAATAAAATTGAAATTGATTTATAAATTTTATTCACCATTTCATTTCAGTTAATACACATTCACAATGATGCACTTTCTTTACTTTATCAAACGTGAAATTATTTTAATACAATGAATTATAAATGCATAGATAAGAAAATATAAGATCAGACAAAACACATTCTTTAACATTTTCATCCAATCTTTTACTTCATATGTACATCTTCAAAAGCGAACAAACGATAAATAAATGGTATTTTACACTTTTTTCCTGTTGCTGCCAAATTATCTTCGTTGTCTTCAGTAATAGTAAAATGAAAAATATACCAACGACAGCGTGTAATTGTTATTTTTACAATAGTAAATATTAAAGAAAATCTCTTAATTTCAAAATATATACTGTCAAATATGACAACTTAAATAATAAATATTTTTTTAATGTAAGTACATTTGTATATTATATTAATTCATTTTTATTTAATCATTAGCCACGACCACTTATATACTGTTATTCACACCTACTTAATTTACACTATACAATATCAATTTACTGATCTCTCCAATTGATTTACTATATAAAATCAATTTACCGATATAGTCATTTACCGAAGTCTCCAGATACCTTATATTCTATCAAAGTCTTTATAACTGCATTTATTTTATTTTTAACATAATGAAATAAAATATATTCTATATATTTATATATTCTCTCAAATATAGTACTTAATTAACATAATCAACACACTTTATTTCTTTACAAAATGATATTTAATTTAATTAAAACAACCAATTAAAATCCAAACATTGTAACTTGTCTGATAAAAGTAACATTTCCATCACAGTATAGTATTTAAAAAAATCAATCAAATATAATGTATATAACTGTCCTAAATTTTCACATATTATTTCACTCTATATTATCAGTTTGACGAGTTGGTCTAATGGTTGTGCGTTAAATTAAGTTTGACAATTCGTACGTTTGACGAGTTGACTGTAAACCGGAAGCAGGCATGTTTTCAACAGCTGCATAGATAAAGCATGAGGAATTAGACAACTGTCTTACTGATAGCAATATATTTAATTTCTACCTATCAATTAAGAAATCCAACATCAAAGCGACAAACTTTTAAACTTTTATGTCAACAAACTTAAAAAAACTTTAAGACGTCGCGCTGGGGAATCCCGTCCATGTAAATGCGCATGTGCGTACGCTATTATTAGATTTTCCATTTTATTTATAAATCAACGGGAATTAATTGGTATTGACAAAAATATCTGCTGAATTAGTTGCCTTTACACAAAGGGGCTCACAACAGGGGAGTTAATGTCGTAAATAACTCGATTTAATTCACTATTTTGCGATTGATTTTAAAGGTTGTGAAAGGCATTATTTTTGAATGCATGGTTTTCCTTTGATGATTTTTTTTCCATTTTTTTTTATAAAATGATGCCGTATGTGTTCCTCAATTTATTTAAGTAAGTTTTAACATAAATTGAAATCTTTTATTTAAAAAAAAATGACGATTAAAAAGTGGAATTTTATCCACTTAACCATCGTTTACAGAATATATACTTGATGTTACATAACCTGATAATAGTATTTTTTGAGTGTGACTGTGTTTGGTTTTTCTCCTATTTCTTGAATAATAATAAACGAATCTGCATGTAAAAAACTTCACCAAAATGCTTTCAATAGTATAATTAACAACATATGAAAGCAAAAATTATCTTACTTTCACACAAATTACGTACCAGTACTTGAAACAGAAAATCACAGCTACTAGTAGCCTAACCATAAATATTCTAATAAAAAGTTGACCCCTTTTGAGCCCCTCGTATTTACATCATGTATGAAGTCATGACACAATTTTTAGACGGACCGATACGTTTTGAACCCAGGTTTGTTATTGTCAACTTTGATTTGGAAATATCAATGATTTTTCGATATATTTGAGAAAAAGCTTGAAAAAATCATGGCTACTACTCACATACCTGTATGCATATTTATTAGAAGTTAACCAGCTGCTAATATTTGTATTTCAGGCGTTCCAAGAGTTGCAAGGAAAACTGATTGCTACCACTCAACAATTAAAACTTTCAGATGCTCAAATAGAGACTTTAAAACGAACAAAACAACATTCATTATTAGTAGAAAAAGAATTAGACAGATTACCTGAAAATACTAGAGTCTATGAAGGAGTTGGAAGAATGTAGGATATTAACATATATGTTGTTCCTTATGTTTCGTGCTTTGTTCAATTCATTCAAGTGGCCATGCTGGCTCAATTGGTAACCATTACCCACAAGTCTATTAATTGAGGAGTTGTGGGTTCAATTCTGGGCTTGGGGCTTTCATTTGTGGAGTTTGGTCATTTTAGGCTGTACGTGCCTCGTAACTTGTGAACAGCCTACTCCAGAGATTTAGCCTTTCCAGGAACAGTGAGTAGGTTGACTGCAGTAATATGACCTATACAAGGTGTTGCTATGGTGTTAAATCCAGCAAAATAACCAATTCATATTTATTGGTCTACCAAACTTCTACAGACTTGTGTATTGCTAGAGCAGTAGACTTGGTTGTGTTGTTAGGACGTTGAACTTGTATTCATTGGAAAGCCATATTTGTGTTGGTTCAAATCACATCTAAAAATCTTATTCATTGTTTCCCAAAGTTGAAAACTATCATTAAAGCATTGTACATAAGTACTGAGGCACCAGGATGTGCACTTGAGAGTGATTATGTATATTTTTTACATACCTTTTTTCCTTATTATAACAGAGGCCATTTACAGGCGCCTTCTCCTCCTGAAATTTCTTTATAATCAAGCAGTTTTCCCATGATTTGGAGTTTACATTGGATTTTTAGTACCCCTATCAATAAAAATTGTGATAAAATTTCTCCAAATGATCTACATGAAGAAAGGCCCCTTCCTCTAACACTGAAAAAAAAACCTGTTTAATATAAATAATATGTATGAGTAGATATATAACTTGTTATTGATATTCTAATACTCCAATTATAGTTTATAATTAATGATAATGCTTTTCTTTCTTTATGTATTACAGGTTTATGCTTGCTGGTATTCCTGATGTAAAGAAAACATTAGAATTGAAAATGAAAGCAGCAGATAGTAAAATAAAAACAATAGAAGTAAGTACATGTGATTGTAAAAAATATAGATTTGTATTTGAAACTTTGTAAAGTCAGAAAATACTTCAAGTGTATCAGTGCTTCATTATACTTTTTCGTGTCCCACTTAGTATATCGGTATACTATACGAATTCAGTTTATATAGAATTAACAATAATATCCTGAGTTTCATTGAAAAAATTATGAATAAATTTTGATTAGCCATCTCCTCTGGCGTTAACATTTTCTTTTATTCACAATAATTAACGGCAATAGTCAATTGTGTTCAATTGTGATGACAAATTTTGAAAAGCTGATTTTTATGTTGAGAAATTTGAATATTTATCCCAGTCCTAATTATTTTCATTTTGAGTATATTATTGTTCTCAGTATGACTGAAATATTTTTTTTTATAACTTTGTATCATTTTTCAGAGTTCCAAAGCATATTTAGAAAGAAATATGAAAGAAAGTGAGGACAGTTTACGTGAACTTATTCTTACCAAGCAAGGACGGGGATAAAAAAACTAGATTTTATTCTTAATTCATCTCTATATATTGTACATTTAATATCTGATGACTTTGTAAGTTACATGAAATTAACTGTTGTGATATTCCACTTTGTTTAAGAGTATAAAAGGGAGATAACTTCTGAGATTCTGTAGTTTGTTTTAAAGAGTATAAATCTATAACTGATTGATTACATCTCATAAATTTTAAATGTGTAAGTCTTACTTGGCTTTATATTCAAATGATCAAAGCATTAAGAGTGTCTATATCAATGTGTTTTCCTAATTAAACAGACACAGTTGATTGCTGCAGGATGATATAACAGTCAATTAAGAAATTAAGCCATGAGAAGGATGACATAAATAATGCTATAGCTTAGATAATGTTCTCATAGTATAACTAAACAACAAGTTGTGTACTTAAAGGTAAAAACAAAAAAAATCACAGATTTCAACATCAATATTAGTGCAACTTTTTCTGAAAGTATCATATTGTATGGCAATATTTTTTTTAAAAAGGGGAAAGTAGTGTTCTGATAATGACAATATTTGTGCCAATTGACATTCAACTACAAATGATGGTGTTTCATGTAATAAATATCTACCCAGTATGTCACAGTATAGACACTTTTAGTGCATTTTTGTGACTTTTATTGTATATTTCTTGCAACATACAGGTCAGTTTGTCTTAAAATAATAGGAATTATTTTTTGACACAATTACAGACACTGAATGGTATTTTTAAAATTATAGAAAAAATAAACCAAATCTGTGAACTAGTACCTTTAATTCTGTAAATTTTGATTTTGCCATTTGAAATGATTCTTGTCAATTTATGAATACAATGTATCTGTTTTGTCACATTGAATATGGTCAGTTCTTGATTTATACCATTTCAAAAGTTTTTAACTTTATTTATATGAAATAATTTAGATCTGTGTACACTATATTTTGTATTGTTAAATTTATTCAACTGTCATTGATGCATACATTTTCTCTGCTGATTTAAATATTCAATTCAGTATTTCTGTGCTGGCAGTTAATGACAAAATTTCATGACTGCATAATCATTTAACGTATGCACCACTGACAGGTGAATAGAATTTAACAAACATGTATTGAAAGCTGTTGTGAAAATGTGAGTTTAAAGTGTGGTCTTGTTCATTGTAACATAGAAAGACATGGTTGTAACTTTACGTAAATTTGGAAAAATCTTGTTTGTATGAAACCTGTAACATTTCAGCACTACTTTGGCCAGTGCCACGTATTATCACAAGAAACTGCTAAGGAGAATTTTACCTTAAACAGCCATAACCTTAAATGTTTACAAGTACTGATACTAGGATGATTTTTATGCTATATACTAGGCCAAAGTCTGGTTTTCACAGATTTCAACTTTAATATCAACATTTTCTGAAACTATCAAAATTGTATGAAAATATTTTTGGATGCAGAAAAGAAGTGACAATTTTAGTGCAAATTGACATACAAGTACAAATAGTGGTGTTTCGTGTAGTAAATATCTACCCCGTATGTCACGGTATAGACAATTTTAGTGCATTTTTGTGACTTTTATTGTATATTTCTTGCAACATATAGGTCAGTTTGTCTTAAAATAATAGGAATTATTTTTTTTAAAACAATAACAGACACTGAACAGTATTTTGAAATTATAGAAAAAATAAATAAATCTGTGAACTAGTACATTTAACCAATTTCTTTAGCCCTCGAATTTGGGCTAGCGGGTTGTGACGAAGACTGATGAAATTATTTGTGTTCAATTTTACCCATTTTAAGTCATATTAGAAATATGTTAACTTACATTCATAATGTACTGTACACTTTTAGAGTGATAGACATTATATTAAGAAATTTGTCTGTAATTATGAAACATCATTATTTATTTTATGATGTACTAACATGAGGGGTGTAATAATATAGAAAAAAACGTATTGCAATATATTGCAATACACAAATCCTGTATTACTGCAATACATATCGGTTTTTGAGTAGACATGCAAAGCATGAATTAATGCATGTGCAATGCATTCATTATACGCATATGTGCATTTTCAAATGATCTCTTAATCAAAAATTTGAATGACTTGTGTTAAATTGACTGTATGTTTGAAATATGCACGTTTTGATACGGACTTGCACAGATAATTATTCTTTTTTTCTCTCAATTGAAGAAGTGTTCAACATTTAAAGCACAATAAGATTATTTCGAATTTTCAACACATTTTAACATTTATTCAAACATTTAGATTTAAGATTCTGATAAAAACAATCAGTACGGCACATAACAACAAAAACCGGTTCAGGGAAATAAGAACCGGTTAGAAACGTCAAATTTCGTATTGCAATATTAACCAGTGTATCGGTTAACTGTTACACCCCTTACAAACATACCTGCATTATTATTTTCATGATTAAAATACTGTGGAACTAAAGGTTAAAGATATTCACAACGCACTTTAGTTCAATTTTTGTCTAAAACCTGAAAGAAATTTCAAAACTAAATTTTTTTTTACTTAAACTGTCATTCATTTTGTTGTATTTATATTTTCATCAATAGCTAAGGTCATGTAAAACCCTGACAGTGATTTTCTAGTTTTTACTCTAAAATTTTTTAATTCATTGGTGATAGTTTTCATGACCGGTACTGAAGTTTGGGGTATTTGGTACTTGGAAAGGGAACTTTTTCCCCTAAAAAAATTGTTGTTTTGATTTTGAACTTTAACCTATGTTTATATTTTGTCAATTTGTACATGTATCATAGAACAAATTAATTAATTGTTCCATGTACCAGGGATTTTATATAACAGAGATTTGCAATCACATAGATTTACAGCTAATTTCACTGTCGTGGCTATTATTTCAGCTCTTACGGATAACAAGTATTACAATGTTAAATAAAGATATTTACATGAAATTTTGTATCAGTACCATTTAAATTAACAGAAAAGTTAGGAAAATGTGTTTCTAGATGATTTTGAGGTAAATTACTCTCACAGACTGCTTCACAAAAGTGTGCATTTTTCCGCTGATCTGCCATTTTCAGCCCTTATTTACATCATCTATACTCATATTTTCAGTCATAATTGCAACAAATTTTTGAGAAATACTTCAGAAACATTTACAAGTTGCACGGAAGACATGTACAAAAACATGAATCAAGTTTTAAAACTCTGGAATAGTTTGTACAGCCTGCTTCAGCCAGTTATAGACAATGACGACTGTGAATATTCAAAAAAGCACTTCGTTGCAAATCCCTCTTATATAAAATCCCTGCGTAATCTTAGTTTTGCTTGGACATAACTTTCACATTAATAAAGGCATTAGGTCAACATTTTGTTGTGCTTGATGGGTTTTTACTACATTTGATTATGTTATGAGAGTTTCTTTATAAAATAAAATAAAAAAGAGAACTAGACTGAACAAGAATTAATTGTACGGTATTGTTTATGTATGTAATAGCAATTATTGAGTTACTGAGGGTGGATTAAGAAGATTTTGTAATTTATACATTTTTGAATAAAGATAAGTAAACTTTACTTGTATTGTTATTATTATTACATTAAGCCACCCGGCTAGCTCAGTTGGTAGCAAGTCTACTGATCAAGGGCTCGTGGGTTCGATTCCAGGGCAAAGCATACTTTCGTGGAGCTTGGTCATGAAATTTTATTTACAGCCATTCTACCTCCTACCAATGATTTTAATTATGTAGGGCAGTTGTCAGTCACTGACGAAAGAATGCCCTTAGTAGTTTGTTAACGCTAAATCTAGAGATTTAGCTTTTCCAGGAGTGAGTAGGTTGACCGACAGCCATTATATGAACTATACAAATAACAACGTGTTGCTATGGCATTATACCCATCAAAAACAAACAAAAATTTATAAGATTGGCGTGTGTTGGAAGGTGGTTGAATGGGCAGGTGTAAGTAATTATTCTGTGTCCCTACATTTCTGTACAAATTTCAAAACGCCTTCATCTGTACTGTCATCAAGTGTCCTAGGGCATATAATTTATTTTCATATCCTATAAACGAATTGCTCAACTATGCTGTTAGCTTACATTTGGCAAGCCCCCTGCTAGCTCAGTTGATAGCTCACAAGTCTACTGATCGAGAGGTCATGGGTTCGATTCCAGGGTGGGGCATACTTTCGTGGAGCTTGGTCATGAAATTTATTTCTACAGCCATTCTCCCTCCTACCAATGATTTTTAATTATGTAGGGCAGTCGTCACTGATGAAAGTATGCGCTTAGTAGTAGATAAACAGCTAAATCTAGAGATTTAGCCTTTCCAGTAGGAGTGATAAGGTTGACTGACCGCTGTTATATGACCTATACAATGTGTTGCTACGGCGTAAAACTAAACAACCAAACAAACTTACATTTGGCCCACAGCTCACATGTTGACATAGAGCTTTCATATAGTTGAATACAGAAGTAGGATTATGTGTCAGTTTTCCTGAGGATTTTTAATAATGCATGGTCCATGTATAGTAGATTATGTGCATGTACATTTAAAATCCACATGAGAATGTGTCGTTTTTTACCACTAATATACATAGAAACCTTGAACAAAGTTGGGATGTGTATTGCATATAAATACGATAGATATTGTACAGAAATGTTGAAAAACAGCTTTTACCATAGGGGGGCGGCGCATGATGTGTATACCAACTGTCTTCCTCGGAACCTCGCCGATCATTATGGCTTTTACAGCTATTTAAATTATAAAAATCGGGAGGGGGGGGGGGTTATAACCCAACTCCCAGAAACCTCGACCCCCGTCAAGAATTCATAGATCCGCCTCTGTAAGGACTTTGGATTTCCAGTTACGGGGGGGGGGGGCGGAAAATTCAAGTTACTGGGTGTGGAAAATGAACTAACAGACAGGGGGTCCTGGTGCCGTATTTAAGGGACCCCAATGGGTCCTGAACAAAGCCCTGACCAGGGGTCCAGGAGGAATGCGGTCCCAAAGCTAATTTCTAAGGGATTTATAAATTCTATATGCAATCGAACTTTTTCTCTCCTAAATAAGATTAAGTTTTTGAAAACTGGTCCACAATTAAAAACACAGGAACCCGTTGAATGAGATAGGTCACTTGTTAGACGGTTTCTGAAGTTATGAGTTACATACCTGTACTATAAATATGTGTTTAAAAAATGTGGGGCCACCGACAGCCTTTGGTTGTTCAAAGTGCAGACACGCGTCAATGTACACTTATAGATATGTTTTTAATTTCTATAGCATTGGTAAAACAATATGGATAGCACTGTATGAAGAAGGGAGAACATAAACACGCGAGACAAACTGAACGAACTATACGACCTATAACAACCTGTTCCATGAAATATATATGAAAAAGAAAATGAAGGACTATTAGTTTGTACCAGATGATATACCGGTGAATAACCTTGAATGTACTTATAAATGAATACTTAATGAATCATTATCATATTGTATTCAAGATTACAAAAACAACCATTACCTAAAAAATAAACTACTTGCTCTTATAAAAAATTAACCTTGGCATCAGGCAGTTACTAAGCTGTGTATAAGGTGGAAATATGCATGGTAATCATTTAATTGATTTGACACTGTATGCTTGTTCAAGTCGAACTAAATTATCTATACGAGAATTCATCTCTAGCGCATCTTAGTATTTGCAAGAGAAGCGCCAGGGAATACATACGTTTGGTTCTGAATGGTTAACTGGAATAGCTGTCTACCCTCATCAACCGAAATAAGTCTTATCTTGTAAACATAATCTTTCTAGGGAAATACATAAAAGCTTATTTTCCACCTATATAAAACTTCTAGGTTACTAACACTTTTCTGCTTACTTCGAAAGTGACAATTCTAGCGCTAACGTGCGATATTTGAATCCAAGAGCCATCATGAATAAGATGCGCGCTGTTGAAGTGACGAATTATGTATATCCAAAATACATGGTGGACAGACTCCCAAAGTGGACTGCGGCTGATGCCTTGGCGTCACACAAGTACCATGAATCGGTAAGTCCATTTTCTTGTTATGTTATGTATTTTCTATGCCATATTCTTCACTATAAATATTGCATGTATTATGTTTACCGTTCAGTAGCCGGACAAAATACGGATGTACGGCTTGGAGCGCCAAACACTCGGCATGACTTTACGGTTACGCACACAAGAGCTTAAATCACAGTGCATGCAAAATGATGGTTTCGTTGATGAGGTCATAATTTTCGCGCATATTGTTTTAATCAACCGATACAAAAGTGTATGCCGTACCGTAGACCGAGTACAACAAGGTCATCGCAAGTGTTTTTAAATGTATGCATGGGTTCAAACATTCTTTCAGAAAGTGTATATATTTTGAGAACAAATAGCTGATTCTAGTTTAATAAAGTGTTAGTAATTTCATTTAATTGACATTTATAGTATATCGTTGTTGTACTGTTGCCAATACTTGACAAATCTTGAAATGCGTTCAAGAACAAACACAATATAAACAGAATATAATGAACGGTCTTGATTGGTCAAAACATTTCTTTCGATTTTAATGAAATATTTATAACTTTGATCAGAAATTTTTTTACATAATTGATTGATGATATTTATTTAAATATGATTTGTTTGTAATTGAAATTATATTTAAATTTAATTTTATGTATATCACATATGGTTATGACGTCTCATTCGAACTGATCAAAAAGTATGATCGTAAAGTTACTCATTCACAGATTTCAACTTTAATATCAACTTTTTCTTAATCTATGAAAATTTTATGGACATATTTTGGAAGCAGGAAAGTAGTATTCGGAAAATGACAATTTTAGTGCAAATTGACATGCAACTATAAATGATGGTTTTCATGAAGTAAATATCTACCCCGTATGTCACGGTATAGACACTTTTAGTGCATTTCTTTTACTTTTATTGTATATTTCTTGCAACATATGGGTCAGTCTGTCTTAAAATAATAAGAATTATGTTTTTGACACAATTACAGACACTGAACGGTATTTTGAAATTATAGAAAAAATAAACCTAATCTGTGAACTAGTACATGTACCTTTAATACTTATCTAAAAGTATCATCATACATTTTTATCTGGTACCTTACCTACTAAGCTATGGGGTGGATAAAACTGTTGCGCCAATGTCACCCTTGTATGACCTTTGTAGTACTTAGCAAATTTGAACCTTCCTTACACATTTAAATTACTACATGTATTGAAACATTGTTGCTTGAAGTTAAAATATATTATTCAAAAACACAGCAGAATAAGCATTCCTTACTGAATATGTATGCTACATGTATGCAGTTGGCATCGAAATGACTGCTTCCTGATCCCGAGCCAAAAAGCCTCAATGAGTCTAATTTTAAAATACTGAAACATCTGATTGTTATTATGATTGTTATTACCCCTGGATTCTGAAAATGATCCAATTCTATTGAACTATTATTTAACTATCGTTGAAAACCCACGTTTGCTAAACTCGCTCCGCTCCTTCACACATACATGTACATGTTATTTTGCGTGGAACGAAGCAGAACCAGCAATCGTGGAAATCTGACGATGTTATCTCGCTTCTACAATTAGAATAACAACAAGCTGTGTAACAGGAGTCCAGTACAGAAACCCACACTTCAAGCAATGATCGCTCGATGAATAAATTTCCCTCTAATTTACTGCACTACAACGAAAGTTGGGTGACACCATAAGCTAAACTAAGCTAGCTTAGGGTAATTTCTAAGGATCGTTGAAACATCCGGCGTCCAGCGTCCGTCCTCATTTGTTTGTGAACTCTCCAGTAGTTACATTTTTGCCCCAATTGTCATCAAACTACGTTAGGATGATTGTCTAGGTAATTGCTCGTTGGTTTTTCTTGGATGAAAAACTAGGTCACTAGAGCTGAAGATAGAAAAAACCTTTATATATCTAATAGCTTCTTTTTTTGTCCAAATATCCTGGAAACTGGTATGAACGTTTGCTTTGATTTTACTCCGATTCGTGTATATATCAATGGTACTCAGGCGAGCGATAAAAGGCCATTATAGCCCTCTTGGTTTATCCTCAATGAGAATAAAAAGTGACTTTAAAAATATCATGGTATAGTGCGACAATATTATAGTGGCATGTTATTGTACTTTTAATTTTGGACACGTTAGGTTTTGGGAAAACAAGTTACAGGTCGTCCACTTAAACATTGCGTATATAAACATAGCCAGTTTCATTACACACCAATATTTATGGGTGTGTTTTTTCAGTTTTATATTGTCGTTAATTTAAACTTATTTTATAAACATACTGTTATATAAAATTTAAAATGTGCAAATACAGTATTTAAAATAAATGTTAAATATCAAAGTTGTATGTTTTAATCCGTAAAATGTTGTTCATGGATCAGCTTATTCAGCTATTCAGTGGACATGTCAAATGTTAAAAGTACAAAAACACGCATGACCTAGAATACGACCTGTAGTCAGCAATATTATGGCACAGTTTCAAAGTATTTATTCTTATCAAAACAACAATAATTGTTCAGTACGTGTATATTGCCGAAAGATTCCGATAAAGCACGATTTACAAACGAAGACAAAAATAGACTGTAAATACTGAGTGTAATATATTCTTGCATTAAGGTCAAGCTCAGGTTAATTCTGTCGGACTATAACGAGTATGGAGAATATTGATGAATTAGACTAAAAGGTTATTTCTCTATACAATGGGTCTACTCATAAGCTCCAATAACTTGGCTCAACATTCGACGTTCGGCATTTGCACAATGTGTGAATATCGAACTGATAACCAGTTCGACATTCGACATTCATAAATAATTACGCGGATGTAGCTCTTGAGGTTAAATATCGAACCAGCTCGACGTTCGTAAATAATTGTCAGAATATCAAACTGAAGCTGAATATCGAGCCAGTTAATATCGACGTTCGACATTCGTCTATAATTGTCTAAATGTATCTCTGAGGTTAAATATCGAACCAGTTCGACGTTCAATATTCGTTAATAATGGTACGAATATCGAAATAAAGTTGAATTTCGAACCAGCTTAACGTTCGACATTCGTTAATATCGAACGTCGAACTGGTACGATATTCAACTTCAGTTTGATATTCGCACGTTATGCAAAAGTCGAACGTCAAACTGGTTCGATGTTCGATATTGAGTATCGAATATTGAACGTCGAATGTTGTGCCAAGCTATTGGAGTTTATTCCATAATATAATAATATAACTATCTTCAATATTTGACCATTTAAATCCACCATTTAAAGGGTAAAAATATTTCAACTGATGTATCATGTATACCACGCTAATTTCAAAATCTATAATAATTTGTTGGGCTCACAATCAGATAATCACAGCGTATAGATTTTTGTAAAAACGTTGTCCCTGTGATTTAATAGACGCACTTGATTATGACAAAATAATAAAATAAATTATCATTCAACAAAAATTAGTTGTGTATAAAATAGCATATATAATATGCGATACGCGTTAAAATTTTTCATAGAAAAGTCGGAGTAAGCGGTACAGATATCAAATTATTTTTGTCACAATGTTGGACATTGAAAATGATTCGCATCTGTACCCGACTAATTAGTTTGATATTATTTTGATTATTCAGATACTGATTTATACACTTTATTTCTTGAATCTTTTAAAATTATATATGTTAAATATTGATGTAAATGGCAGAGGGTAAAGTGATTTCTGAACACTTGGGAATTTTGAAATAAACGTTTAGAACAAAATCGTACTTGTTTTCAATGGTTATCACTCTTTGTTCACGTGGAATGATTTCAAAAGCATAACATACTGACGTTGTCCAAGCTGATTCGTCTGTAGTTATGATCTAACTTCTAGACTACATTTGACTTTGTTTTAAGACCAATCTGATTTTTGGGATAAGAAGTTCTGGCGACATTTTAGTGCAATCATGTTGTCATTGCTTGAACTTTCAAACTTAGTCAAGCTGGGACAAATCTTGGTCAGTTGGCACTCTACAAGCCTTGTTCTTGCTACATTCCCATAAAAGTTTAATTACCCAACGTGTTTTTTATGAATTACAGATCACGTTTGGAACTGGGTCATATAGGATTGAATATAGACCAGTAGGTCACTTTTTTCAAGCTATTGCTTTTAAATTCGGACCACATATAGATTTGTACCAATGTGCTAGAAACAATCGTCGTCAGGGCAATTACAACGTTTCAGCGTTGGTTGTGACACTAAGCGATAGTGTTTCGAACTTTAGCTGCGTTTCGACGTTTAGCGACTACACTCGCCTCTAAACGTCGCAAACTCCACTGAAGCAAGAATAAAGCCTCTAGAATGCCAACTTATGTTGATTTTACCCAACTTGATCAAGTTTTAAAGTTGATCTGCAGATGACCTAAATAGACATTGTGATAAAGTTTTATGGGCACAGGAGCTGTTGCATTCGGCAATTAAGTGCATGTAGTTTGTAGAGATGCAACACTGGTTGCTATGGAATTCATAGTGGTTGCTATGGGCAGTAGAAAGAACGCTATGAACTTTAAGGCAGCTGGCTTAGAGCGTGAGCTAACAGTGGTAGCTAGGGATATGTGGATGGTTGCTATGGGTATAAGAGAGATTGCTTTAAAGCCAGATAAAGTTTTGCACGTTGTAATGTTGTTTTTTAGGTTCGATACTAAACCTACCTTTTTACCAAGTGAGACGTTTAGCGTATGTAACACGCTAAACGTCGCAACTGACGTTAATCGTCGCAACACTAACACTGAACGTCGCAACCGCCGCTAAACATCGCAATCGCCCTACCGTTAGACGTCGCAACGCTGACGCTAAACGTCGCAAAAATATTGACTAATGTTAAATGTCGCAACACTAACGCTAAACGTCGCACTTAGTTGGAAGATATAGTATCGAGCCTAATAGACACTCAAAAATTACATTGGACGAACATGACTTCAGAGCAACCACTCTTAGACTCATAGCAACCATCAACATTTCCTTAGCAACCATTCTTTGGTCCATAGCAACCACTCATAAACCCTATGCCAATCGCCATAAGGTCCAAAACATCAACTGTACCGTCTATAACAACCGATTTGAGTTCCATAGCAACCGTTATATCACATTTACCATCCATTTAAATGTCGAATTCAATTACTTTTTGCGGCCTTACGAGTTTCTGAATAGAACTAAGTTCAACTATTACACAAGAAGAACTTATGTTATGTTAATTTAGAAAATATTCGCAAAACTACTCATTGTCTGACTTCTTAATTAATTCAAAATAGGGGGAATGGTTTTCCACAACATTTTGCCAAAAATATGAATACAGCTTTTATCTTAACATTACTCATTTATTACTTAATTATCACTTAGTTGCAGGTTTTCTGGCCGCCAGTCAGTAAAATAATTAAATAATTGAACTTTCTATATATATATATGAGGTACAAGATCACTAACTCTTATCGGTATGTGTGATTTACTCTGTAAGGAGTTACTTCCCTTAGCATTGAAGTGATTACTGTCTACAAGTGTGAAACGACATGAATAACGCCCCACACACGTTTTTTCTTGTCGCATTTTAGTCACCTTCATAGCCAATGAAAATCTTCGTAATTAGAGGTGTATGACTGGTAATGATACTCTCATGATACTCATCGCCTAAACGATCGTGTATTTGTTTACTTAGACACCGGTAGTTTCAAAATGGCATCTAAATTTGTCCGAGGTTATTCGTAGCGAATGGCCGAGAAGTTCCGAATGGTACATATTATGAGTAAAAACAACATCAAAGACCTTCTGTATTCTGTTCTTACAATCTTCTAGTATTTACTAACAATAAAGTACATTATACACGTGTTCAAGGTACAACATGAAGTATATTAAATATATAACACTCTACTTCATGTACGCATATGTAGACTTATGTTTTATACATTAAACCTTGGAAGGATGAAGTCATGGAACAAGGGGGGGTAGGTCTGGAATATTCCCCTTAATAAATGAGAAGGGGGTCTCTAATTAAGATTTATTTCTGAATGACAAGGCATGTGCACCAAATATATCATTCCCATCTTATCGTACACGACTACGCAATCAATGGATTAATCCTAGATATTTGGATTGAGTAATACTTGCCGACCCCCCGCCATTGATGGACTCGCCCATTCAGAATTTGACATTGACTTAATCAGTTCCGATTTCCATTAATCTACCTTTATAGACTAGAATAGCTGACATACGTGATACCTGCAAACGTAGGTGTTACATTAAATAATATGAATACCTGTAGCATAGATTTGGTTTATTTCCAGGTACATGTACATGTATAAGAATAAAATGTTTCCGTGTGAAGCAAACAACTCATGAGGGACGCTTCATAAGTTATATACCAGATCAGGATGTAATATTTGTTATCTAGGCCCTATGTTGTTAGTTTTGGAGATTAGTTTATTAGGAATATATGACTTACTGTAAAATATTGAGCGATCGGAGGTTCGTGAAAAACCTATCGATCAAACCGGGTGTCTGACCTTTACAAATTCGACTTTTTTGCTGCCACTTTGTTTTTCCATATTTTAGTTGTTTTTATATAATGAAAGTGAACTGATAGGTGACAAGAGAAACATTCGTCCCATCCTGGTATTTCAAACAAGCCATTTTTGTTGATTTTTCAGTGTACCTAAGCATTCACAATGTTTAAATTCTTCTCATGATCAAAGTTAAATAATTACAATTTTCTATTTTACAATAAGCTGACCAACGCACGACATGGGTTTTAGTTGTTCCTGTTCAGGCAATAGTATGTGTTTCAAAGTTTAACCGTGACGTTTCATTGTTAGATAATTGTCATATGTCTTTGTAACATATTTAAATTAAACAATAAAATATTACTGACGATCAGACATTGTTAGACCGTGTATGTCACAGAACGTAAATGTCACACGTGCATGACATATTCGGTCGAAATTATCCAACTTACATCGTGTTACGTATATGCTTTTGTGCTAAATGTCTGACCGTATATATCACACATTTTACACAACGAACCAATTCTTATTGCTATTTAATTTGTCCGCAGCAGCAACAGCAGCAAGAATAGCAGCTTGCCATCAGTAACGTGATCAAAACATCTTCATCACCATTTCTTCCTTGAGTGATTTTTGTTGTAACGTTTTCGACTTGCAGATATACAATGTACAGTAAGGGGCCCTAAAAACTTAAATATTACAATGCACCGTAAAATCTCGATTAAAGTTGAAGTTTTTAATAGCCACGCGAATCGGCAACTTAAATTATTTTATACTACTAATAATAATTAAGACTATAGAGGCAACACAATTAGGCAAAGCCCAATCTTCCCTGTGAGCCTCTTAACAACAGTATTTACAAAATAAATACAACAAGCAAGGTAAAACATTTGACAAGTGATTAACAACAAATATGCAATAAAAGAAGTTGTAATAATAGAAGATTAGTGAAGAGAATAAACTCTTGAAATTTACTGGCGGGGTACTATTGAGCATAGTGCTGGGTATCTCCAGTCAAGATGCTATATTTAATTAATATATCTAGTTTGACGATTGATCGTTATGTACTTAATAACAATCACATTCTTAGCTGTCATGCATGCTTGTGAAATTATCCTGAATATGTCAGTATATATGATTTTACTAATTAGCTATTTTGGCTTAAATAAACTGAAATAATTCATTTTTGTTTTAAAATGAAATTTAGCACATCTGTAGGAAAGATATTCAAAATTAAATGTCAAATACAATTGCGATTTATTTGTGTTCGGCTCTCTCGAGTTGCCCTGGGTGGGAAAAGTAGGGTCGAGTAAATCTTCCCCCGTGCTAGGGGAGTTCTGCTCCCCTGAGCTCCTCAGCTCTGTTGCTGAACGGATTAAAGATCTCTTGTCCTCTGTGTGGGACAATGTGGGAAAGGGTAGTTTTCCCCTTTTGCTAGGGGAAAATTACAAATCCCTGAGAGGGAAGTACCTTGGGTTGACTCTGTGAGTTCGGCCTGGTAAGGGGTTTGTCCTGTCGTGGGTTGCTTATTTTTGTTGCTTCGCTTCTATTTGTTGTACTTCTATTTATATATTCATGTGACAAATACGTTGCTGTTTTCATTTTTTAGACATTTTTGACAAGTGACAAATACGTCTTAATGAGCGTGGAAAAACGAATTCTAAACGAATATGTCACATTATATGTCCCATGTTCGGCTGAAGGTTGTGAAATATTCGACTGAATATGTCTTCGGATGACATATACGTTTTGTGAAATATGCGGTCTAACAAGGCATCCGTTCGTATTGACCTTTTACGAGAACGAAAACTATCAAGGTTCCCGATTGAAAGAAGGTTCTTCAAGTCAGATATTAACGACATAAATTGTGATGATTTAACAGCTATTTAGAGGTCGCCCACGTAAACATTGCGTATATGTTAATAGCCAGTTTTCATAACACGCCAATATTTAGAGGTGTATTATTTTTTCAGCTTTATAGTTCATTTATTTGGCTTTTTTTATAAACATATCACTTTATAAAATTGAAAATGTGCATATACAGTATTTAAAATAAATGTTAAATATCAAAGTGGCGTGTTTAAATCAATAAAATGCTGTTCATGCATCAGCTTGTTCACCTATTCAGAGGGCAAGTCCATTGTATAAAGTACAAAAACTCGCATGACCTAGAATACGACCTGTAGATAAGAACGACTTACAAGGAATCAGTGGAAGTGTATGTTATTGCTTCTAGACAGGCAACACTACAGTAACCACCAAACGTTGGAGACATTTTTACTTTGTTGGTCATACTGAATAACTTGTAACTAAAATTTGATTACTGTTTATTCTAAAATGCTTTTTAGTTTTGATATTGTCTAGGTTATTATTATTATTATAATCATATTTATGCTTGAATTCGCGGGGCGTTGGTACAAGCCCAATATAAGGGAGCCGCATCATTACTGCGGGACTCTTTAGCCCAGAACAGTTAGTGGTCCACGGTGGTTATAGTCGCTGCTCGATGCGGGTACTGAAACGTCACATGTAGTAATAAACGTCTAGGGAACTAGCTTGGTGTAGTCAGTTATATTACATTCACAAACAGTCTTCTACATATGGTAGCGCTTCGGTTCTATTCATCTATTCACTAACAGTGGCTGTACGCAATAAATGCATCCCCAACGTGCCGTGTAATAAAATGGAGCCATATGTGATGAATGAAAGAAATTCACACAAAAAAACTTTAAATCCGAACAAATTCACAACTCCTCTGCTTAGCCTTAGAGTTCCGTATATTAGTTTACTGACAACGAATGTAAAGTAAGCGGCGTGTAATGGTGACAAATTCAGTGCCTTCAGCGCTTTGATTTTTTACCCATTCATCAATTATTTGTTGATCATCCCTCCCCTAGCCTTGGTTTAGTTCCAGTTTATAATTAGTACATGTGCTACACATATCGTTGTACATTATACATGTATCATATCATCAGGGTCATAAATATGTCAACTTGTCACGAATAAGCACATTTGTCTATTATATTATGCATGTAGAAAGTTCAGCTTCTTTGAATGCATTACACCGGCAATGTGCGATCATTCATGCTATCAATGGAAGGTCTTCCACTGTTTATAACCATCCTCATATTTACTATCAATTGATGCTGCGTTTAAATGTATGCTCAAATTTTGATATGCGGCTCCAAACCAGTGATAATATGTATTCTTATACAGAATAACCTCTGCAGAGCGGCCCTCTACAGAACAAATCCTCTGCACAACAACAACTTTTGGTATTTCCCCTTTGCAATATCTTAATAGAATTTAACTACTGCAGAGTAACAACCTCTGAACTGCAACACTTTTAAGCCCCTCCCAAAGGGTGTTGTTCAAAAGAGGTTGTACTGTACTCATGACAAACTAAAGTAACTGTTGTGTAGTTATTTTCGATTTTTGCATCACAAAACATATATTTGACGGCTGTCCATATTTTTATAGTAGAATTACGCTTAGTGTCGTTTGATGTTCTTGCTTATAGCAAACGCACGTGAATATGTTGGATTTTGAGTATAATTATATTTGTTGATTATGATATATGAATTGCATACGATTAAGCTAAAAGTACATCTAACATTTCTATGATCGAACTATGAATTTAAATTTTCGAGTTTAGCATTTCATTTAACACCAATGCCAATTCATGTATATTGTATATAATATGTATGTTTCAGATCCTGGCGTATAAGTATAGAAAATGATAACTTTGTTCAAAGGGAGTAGATAGGTCTGCCGACCATTATTATATTTTTTATTTTGGTTCAAGTTATGAATGTTCTGCAGCACTTTGTTATTTTGTGAAACTAACTAAGTATCTTGCTATCAGAAAGGTAGTTCTATACCATGGCACAATAATATTTGCCCTACAAATCATTAATTTAATGTTATGTTATTTAGTGGGGAATCTTTGTACGTGTCTGAGTGTATGTGTGCGTATATGTTCCAAAGATGTACTTGTTGTACAATTTGATAAAATGTGTTATGTTCTGTTCTGCTCTGCACTGTGATTTTCTATTTTATTCTATTACATTATATCTGTTCTGTTCTTTGCTGTACAGTGTTGTTCAATAATACTGCATTCTGTTATGTTCTGTTCTGTTCTATTCTGTTTTGCTCCGCTCTTTTCTGCTCTATTCAATCCTGTTCTTATTTGATATATGTTCTGTTTCAATCTTTCCAGTTCTGTTCTAATATTTTTGTTCAGTTCCGTTTTGTATGTATTGTTAGCCTTTGCTCGTATATATTTCAGTAAACAGTATAGCTGATTAGAGCATCTGCTAGGTACATTAGAAGATAATGAATATCTTGGCACGTAAATTACCCAAGTAACATTATAGGCAAACAAGGTGTCATAAATGTACACTCACTGTATTAACACTTTATCTTGAAACTATAAAACTTACCTCCTAATTAATACGAGAAGTATATAAGACTCACGTTTGCAATGATATGGTAATCAGCTTTATTAGCGGCGCGTCTTACCACAAATTCAAAGATCGTGGGTTCGTTTTCCCGGTGGGACCTTCACACTTATTATATATATTACAAGTAGGATTGTTGTCAACCACAAGCATCCGGATGTATGTGCTTAGTACTACTAAGTTAAGGTGTAAAATCCATAACTAAAAACTATGTTTTATGGCAGCTAAATATTTCTAGAAATTGTTTTATTTGTTTAAACATTGTATTTCTGAACTTTTGTACCATGTTAAATATTTAATAATATCAACATAGACTTTTAATATTTAAAATTATTATATTTTCATTTATAATATAAAAGGGAGGTAACTACTGCAGTTTTTTGTCAAATATTTTTGAAATTCCATGTTATATAATGCATCAAATTCATGCAATATGATTGACATATTGCAATGACTGAAAAAATATCATGTTTTGTAAGCTTTCATTATACTTTCACAAAATCAATTTTTAACTATGAGTGGCGTTAGAGAGTAGAGACTGTATACATTAAAAGCTCGAGTTAAGATCATTCCAGGTACCTTGACTATAATGAATGACCGCCGCATTATATCTAAACATGTAGGAATGTGGGATAAAGAACCCTGCATTACATTCTTTGTGCAAGATTTTGATATCCCGGGTTCGATTCCGGGCAATGCAGGTTGATATCTTTCTTTGAAAAATTTGATATTTATTATCGATTTAAAGATACTCATTCACAGACTCCAACTTAAACATCAATTTTAGTGCAAATTGACACACAAGTACAAATGATGGTGTTTGAAGTAGTAAAAATCTACCCCGTATGTCACGGTATAGACACTTTTAGTGCATTTTTGTGACTTTTATTGTATATTTCTCGCAATCTTAAGGTCTGTAAGTCCTTAAATATTAAGACTTATTTTTTTGACACAATTACAAACACCGAATGCTATTTTGAAAATATTGAAAAATCTTAACAAAATCTTAAACTATAGTACTTTAATAGCTAAGACAAAATTGTCGGCTTGTTGAGGAAGGATAAATGATAAGAAAATGAAAATTGTACAGAAAAGCTGGTTAGGTGAGGCGATCGCCGTACTTAACCATAACAAAACGTGTTGATAACCAGTATACAATACGCTTTAATAAGACTTTTTATTATTCAAAATGACATTAGAGGGTATATTCTAGGGCTGTTACGATACGCCAAAAGCATATCGCGATATATTGCAATACGCTAGCACCGTATCGGGATACGTACCACGATATATTGTGGGTTTTAGATTCATTATGCCTCCGCTGTATTTAACAGAAACATTGCAAATCTTACATGCAGCTACTGATAGAATCTAGCTTCATTAAGTCTATACGGCCATTCAAGATTGTGATGTATGTAGTGCATATGAAAAAATGCTTAGATTGAAAGAAACAATCACTTCATTAGCTGCAGAACATTCCTAGCAAACAAACTCCTGGACGTCATGCTTGTTTCACAACTTTCTGTCCTGAAGTATTCGATTTAAGTACATGTTTTGCACAAGTTCCGTACATCCAATCGAACGCGCCCCATTCAGTTAAAATTATTTGTAACTTTAGCTTAGATTGAATGAATGATGGATAATTGATGTATCGCAACTTTCATTTCGCGAAGGGAAACATTTTCCAATGAATTAAAAAATATCGACAAATGCCGGTACGTCAAATTCGTAGGTCGCGGTACGTATGCCGCAGCTGCGTACTGCAATATACCGGTATTCCGGTATATCGTGACAGCCCCAGTATATACCCCATCGCTTAATTGGTGATAACATTTTCAAGTTTGATTGTATTTAAATATAATAATTATATTAAAGACTTAGTTTATAGCGAACGCGCAGCCAAAGCTCAATATTCCCTTTGAGCCGCTGAATCATGGTGAGTGTTTTATACTAAAGTAGCAATGACTACTTGTATGTAATATAAATGATATAATAAAATGTTTGAGTAACATACATTGTTTCTGTACTTTTATTGTTATTTTATGTTCAGTTATCGTCTATTTATATCTTTTTATATGATTGTAGTATTATCATTACTGTGTTACAGAATGTCTTATGGAAGAGTTTTATAAGAACTTAGTTCCTGCAAATATACATGCATTCTTTTAAAGTGTATGCATCTTAATCTGATGGTAACTTTATTATTCGTAAATCAAAGTTCTGACAGTACTGATGGGACGGTATGACATATTCTCCTTTAGCAATATGTGTCAGCGTGTTAGACCGTTCCATGTCTATTTATAGATTGCCTGGAATTTAGTTAACCGTTTTATGCAGATAAAAATACATCGAATGAACAGGCGCTGTCTTAGACATTTTCTTACTGTTCACTTAAAATAGCATTTTTTCTTGTATAATTTAGCATTTTTCTTGTCTATTTTTGGTAACTTAAAAACTATAATAAATTTATTAGCAAACCGAAATATTCCATTTAAGAAAATGTTCTGCCCAAATTCTGGCAGCTAATCGAACGTTCACCGATATGTAGTACTACTATTAGACTTGCCCGACAGAAAGGAAGACAAGTTTGCATTTTTTTTTCAACAAATGCGAGTTTTAAAAAGAAAAAAAAACATGTTACAATTAATTTTGCATTTTTTACTGTTTTATTGTAACTTTCTTGAAACTAGTACTCGTTCATATAATAATGACAATGGTATTTTCCAGTAATACAAACAGGTAACCCGACAAAGCATGGCGTCGACGAGTCCATTCACGCACCCTTAATTTGACTATTCGACGTCCATTTTTTCATCATGTGACCTCAAATGCATCGTTGTGATTGGCGTATAGCAGCCGGTATCGACTAAAAAATGCTCAAATCATGGTTATTGTATATATCGCCGTTCAAGAACGGCGATAATCAATTTTCTCAGTTAGACACGACAGAAATGAAAAATGTAGACACGTGTCTGTGAAATCCACCTTGAAAATGCTCTATTGTTGTTACTGTAATTAGTTACAAGTGTATTATATACGAAAGCATATTATGTATTAATAATTCCCAGATCAAACTTCTTTTTAAGTGACACAATTATCAGATTGGCCGCAGTAATTAATATCAAATGCATGAAGCTCCATGGTAAAACTACATTTTGTAGTTCTTACCGTTTAATCGTTCATAAACTATATAGTTACTATGACAATGTTCAGAGCTATTCCATTGATACTTCTCAGTGTCCTTTTATAGTTTCGATCATTTGTTGTAAGGAACGAATTATGAATCAGATCGCTAAATCACGTTTTTGTCTATTATTAAGACCCAAGTACAAAATGGCCAATAGTTTGGCATCATCCGCCAAAACATGCATATACTTCTATGGATTGGTGTAAAACTAGCCTAACTACATTTAGATCATGAATGATATGTAGATTAGTCTTGCTCTTACCCATTGGCATGCAGTTAACGTCAAAACAGACTTAGTCATGTCAGCACTGCTTAGTACAAGCCCGTACTTGAACTCGTACATGTACGTCGATGCCAAGGAAATACACCATTATAATAAAAGTCAGGTGTTCCTAACAAATAGCTAGATCATATTCACTTCAGATATTCTTTTTACCAGATGTTTAACCCTGACCTTTAGAACTGTCGGTTTCCGAGAAGTTACCTTATGTGGATTTTTATATACTGAGGTTAACGCCGTGTCAAAATAATGTAGGTCATTTTATGGAGGCAAGCTCACCACACCAAGCTTTCCTGGACCCTTGTTTATAACCACAAGGGCGGCAACTTTTCCATATATCTTATTAATTGAGAAACATTGACATTATTGACAAATTTCCTGGAAGGATGTAAGCCCCCCTAATTCGAATTCAAATCCGTACCCGTTTGGGACTCTAGATACGGAATACCGGTTCGCTACAAACTGCGCGCTTCAGACGCGGGTTCACCCTAATATGAGGATAAAAATATTAATTGCTTCAATAAACAACACTGTGGCTGACAGAAAAAAGTAAAAGGCAAAAAAGTAAGGCAATGTAACGAACAAAAAAAACCACGAAATTACTACTATATAAAACATATAATTTGGCATCTTTCAATACAAATATACAAATCTAATCGCTTAGTGACAGTAAGACTTGGTGTCGTCCGTCAATATACCAGTGTGGGGGATTCACGTGACCTATATGGTTCCTAACACGGCAAAAATGACGACCAGATCAACAAATTTAGATGAAAAAGAGACGGTAAATCATTAAATTACATTTATATATAACCGATTTTTATCAGACCTAGTGCAGTTTAAGCAACAAAAAGTTCTCTTTGTTACGATATTTTTCTCAACCTCACAACGGTGCTAGTTTTCCAGATGGGTTCGAATCCCACCGGGGAGGTTATACCCTTCCATGAAAATTAGACAATAATGTCAATTTTCCTCCATTGATTAGATATATGAAGAAGTTTCCGGCCTTGTTGAAGGGTAGGTGAGTACTGGTTATAGACAAGGGTCCAGGAAAGCTAGGTTAGATGCACTGGACGCCGTTAAATGACATAAATTGTGTTGACACGGCGTTAAACCCAGTAAAAAATGATTCCCATCATTTGAGCACCTTTAGTTGACAATTTACACCTAATACATATATGTAAGCAGTAATGGCAGACTTTGATGCTGATAAGTATGGCGAGCTGTTAAGCTCTGTTAATGACAATTTTAGTGCAAATTGAAATACAACTACAAATGATGGTGTTTCAAATGGTAAAAATCTTCCCCGTATGTCACGGTATAGACACTTGTAGTGCATTTTTGTGACTTTTATTGTATATTTTTTGCAACATATACGTAGGTCAGCTTGTCTTAAAATAATAAAAAATATTTTTTTGACACAATTACAGACACTGAATGGTATTTTGAAATTATAAAAAATAAACCAAATCTGTGAACTAGTACTTTTAAAAATTGTTACAATTGCATGATTTTTTGCAACAGCCATTGTGGTCTTTATACTGGTTATAGTAAAACGACTAGCTTGGATCACAAGTCAGTTAAATTCAGGAAATTCTATGGACTGCATCTTCAGACTTGTATATAAATTGATACACAGAGACTTACCTTGAAAATATCATCTGCCAGGCTAGATGGAATATACACAACGTGGCGAAAACAGATTAGTGTTTGATAAAACGATTATAAAAGGTTGTAAATGCCACCAGTCTGCATTGTTTACAGATAGACTGAATTTCTCACAAGTCTTGTTAATACTTAACATCTAAGTATTTATTCGTCAAAAGTTGTTGTAGTAAGCAGGTATATATAAATGGAAAGCTGGTTTATCATAAAAAAAAACACATGTACTTGTATGAGAGGTGCCCATAGGGCAACTCATTACTATTAGCGTATATTATTATAATACAGTACAACCTTCTCAAAAGAGAGGAAGCACCTAAATGTATACCATGTGACGAGCATTTCAATGTAAAGCACGTTCTCCTTGACTGTCAGGATGTTAAATACATCTGTGACAAACATTTTAAGGTTAACTCACTAAGAGAACCTTTTGAGTCAGTACCATCATATGCAATACTTAACTATTTGAAGGGAATAAATATATATAATAAAATATAGGACTTTAAATCATTATTATCGATTGAATTAATAGTATCGTTAATTGCTTTCGGCGCGATATGACCTTTTTGTGTTGGTGCGCCGTATAATCCAAACAAACAAACACAGTACAACCTCTCTTGGACAACACCCACTGGAAGGGACTAAAGTGTGCTGCTGTTCAGAAATTGTTGCTCTATAGAGGTTAATATCAGTTAAAATTACGCCTAAGGAAAAATATCAAAAGCTGTTGTTCTGTAGAGGATTTCTTCTGTACATTGTAATAGGACGCTCTGCAGAAGTTACACTGTAGTAATAATAATGTAAGTCATGATGATGATGATGATGATGATGATGATGATGATGATGATGATGATGATGATGATGATGATGATGATGATGATGATGATGATGATGATGATGATGATGACGACGACGACGACGACGACGACGATGACGATGATTAAGATGATAGAAGGGATAAAAGTAATAATAATTATATTAAAAATGAATATAATGATAATTATGATTACAATTAAACTAATAAAAAGTATAATAACAATAAAAGATATAGTATCTATGTAATAATGAATATGGTATAATAATGATGATAATGCTTCAGCTGATGAAGATTATTATAATATGATAACAATAAAAGTATTAATGGTAATGATGATGATAATTGATGATAATGATAAAAGATGTAATTCCCTGTGCGCCGCCTTAATGTTTTAGTCAAATTTTATAAATCGAAATATTGATATGTCATACATATACTTTGATTATAATACTTTTTTTAGTTTTTTTCTATTTATAACAGGGAGGGGCATAATCTCAAATATGCCACGACTTTTGACAGTCTATTTAATTTGATTTTTTCATGTGAAAAGTTTAAGGACATCTTAAACAATACAAACTCCGAACATAATTGCTCTAAAAGAAATATTTTTTATGTTCTGTAAATTTTGGAGTAAGGAAGTGTATGCTTTAATTCTCGCTTCTCATCATGGATGTTTTAAAAAATTAATTACGAAAAAAACTGTAAGAAATATTTTAGCACAAACACCAGTTTTATCTGCTTGCCGTGCTTATATAAGTTGGTACGATGTCTCAGAACTAGATCGATTCGTAAACAATGATAAAATAACGTTCTGTTTGACGATAATGTGCCGAGCGCGATTAGGGACTTTTGTCAGTTATCTTTCCCTGATAAAAGCTCTAGCAACCCAATTGGTAAGTAAGTCCTTACAGTTGGAATCCGCGGATTTTATCATTGAAGTCCTATGTAAGGATAACAAAATATTTCATCGAATATCTTTCTTGTTAATGAAGATATTAACAGACGTGGTGAAATTTAGATAGTTCTTTACCCTAAAAATACTTAGCTTGATTCTCAAACAAATTAAATGATTTACAAAAATAATATTTTAAGATTAATTTTGGCAAATTGACATTGAAAATTGAGGGTAAAATCGGAGTAATCTAACTAATTAGACCTACCTATTTGAAGAATATACAAGGGGAAATAACTGACAAAGGTCCCTTCGCAACGAACCCCATATTTACTGCAAGTACTTTTGTACATAATCTCGCAGCTAAAAAGTGCCATGGAAATACGATTCAAGAACGGAATTACAAAATCCAAGCACCTTTTGTACCGATCAAAATACTCTGATTTTGCAAATTTCGAATATCTCAGGTTGTGTTATATGCAGTACTGAATACTCTCGTATTAACTTACAATGGGAAATGAAAACATCAGCCACATTTATGCTAAGTTAAATAACAGAATTAACATCGAGTCTTTTTTAATAAAACTACAGTGCCCTCCAAAAGTTCTCAAACAGAAATCTATACCACTAGTATAATTAACACTAAATTAATTTTCTCCTGAAGATAGCGGTCATTTTTGCATGGGTATATTTCTTTATTTCCTCCAAAGTGGAGAGTCATAAGTGAAAATAACATACTAAGTACATGAAATATAGATACAAACATGAATACAATGAATATAAGAGATAATAGAACGTCATAGAAAACATGAAATATGTACATTGGGTATACTACAAATTAACCCTCCCCCTTCCCTCCCCGAGTAAGAGTTTATTATAACTTTCCGAATTTTGGTAACAACAATACATAGATTTATTTAAATGTCATTGTATGTTCAATAGAGGCTGACTATATTTTTCTTAGCACATATAGTTCAATGTTCTTACAAATATTTCAAATAGAGCAGTTCGATCATTGTCGGATAGATTTAGTGACGGAAAACCCGAAATTATCTCAATGATTTGGCAGTCAGTATCCTGACTGAAGAATGTTTGTAATCCGTGATTATCAGAGAGTTTTATAATTCTTGACCACATTTTGCGCCTTATGGTATCAAAAATATACATGAAAATATACACTATTCGTGAATACTATACATATATATGTAATGTACCTTTTTGTTTTAAAATTGTTGAATATAACCAAAAGAAAATATCAATAACTAAAAAAACCCTCTTAGATACGCTATATAGTGTTAAAAAGGCACATTTGTACACAGTAGATATTCAACAAATTGTAAACAGCACAATCATATGAAACAGTATTTTTTCATACATCAAACAAAACAAAAATTTTGCCAAAGGACGTTTGAATGGCACTGTATATTTTTATTGCTAATGCAACTGTTGTAAAGTAGAATTGCAGATCATTTGAAAGTAGTTTTAAATCGATCTATCAAAATACCATCATAAACAAACAGTTAGATACCACAGTATGACGTTAAATAACAGGATTATGCATAACGCTTACAGCACATTTTAAACTTATAAAATTATAATAAATAGGTACAAAAAATAAAACATGTATAAAACGTATACATTTCCAAAGGCGGGTCAAGAAAAGTTTCCTTTGGGGTGGTGTCCATTAATAGTTATATCATTTATCGCAAGAATTGCAGTATTTTAAAGTAAAGCTCCACGAATAGTACCATAAAATAGGTCTTATAACATGACATGACAAAACGTAACGTAACAAAACGTAACGTAACGTAACATAACATATTCTATATTTGGCATCAAATATACTATCTATAGCCAACGTAACGGTCTTACTATTGACCTTTTGTTCTCAAGCATTAAGGTCTGAACGATTTTCAAAAATCACATAATTTCGCAAAATCCAAGATGTTCTTTGTAGCGAAACTATATTTGAAAACCTTGGAGCTATGAATCTCTGCAATCTCACAGTATCCACCGTTGAACCCATTATTATAAAGCTATCAAATGCGTTTAAAAAAGTATCAATGTTAGGTTCGCCCATTCTAGTGAAATATGGTTTGACCTTTGAAACCTTATGGAATGATGATAATTTTATTACCATGCTATGTAAAAGACTACTGGAGTGCGAGACATGGATGCCAACTGTTCGTTCATTCCGACAACATTTTGAGAGTGGCATTTTTGTCAATACATCTTAGTTTCTACTATATTAACTATGTTAATAGTTTCTCTGTCGGCAATGACAGGGAGTCAAACTGGACTACTGGAGTCGACATACATCATATTGGTCATATGTAAAAATACCATTCCAAATACGCCATGCTATAAAGAGTTTATCTCTGCTGTTTAGTTAAGATCTTTACATAATGTAAAGGTATTTGTTATAAGTTTTAGGGGAAACTGCTGGAGCCCTAGTATCAACATTTTAGTCATTTTACATGTATTGTTGTAAGCCCTATAATATTGTATAGTTGTATTATCGTTATATTTGGGACAATACGCTGCCCTGACCATTACAAATCCAACATTTTCTAAAATCCGACCGACTTTATTGTCGCTGTTTGTTAATGCAAAAATGAAAATTGCTTGCTTGGGTCCAAATATGCTCAGAGGTCTGAGGTTGAACTATAAACGTATGGTAAAGACATTATTCTATAGTCAACTCATTAGCAATATGATGTATTAGACAGGTTGGTAACTTATCTGATTGTTTTAGAGTTCACTTCATTTTAATTGAAATATTGTCTTTTGTCGGATCGCACACACGGTCAGAAATAAGAACAATAAAATGGCGCAGCAACTCTGCTACTGTATCCCAATTTCATCTAATCGGCAGTTTCCCTAAACTGAAATAGTTTCCATTTGGCCAAACCCGCTCGAGTTCATCGTGATTTTATACATGTGCGTTAACATACAAGTGAATGACTGCCACCCGCTAGAAAATTTTGACAGGTTATTTATCTCAACTACCTCTTTACAAATTGTTTAACAATACGTAAGGCTTAATAGGTGGAGAGTTTATCAAGTCTGCATTGAAGAATATTTCATTCTAAATCTCCCAGTAGCTACAAGAAAAATTCCAGGTGTACGATAATTGTTGTTTTTTATTTTCTCTCACCATATAAACGCCATCACCTTTAGTTACCCCAAGTAACTGATGTTACAAGTTATAATTGTGCTGGTACAATCAATGCTCATATGACAATTGGCATCCTGAGTATCAAATAGAAGTGAAAGTTATAACAGTTTTCTCCCAGAATCCTTTGCGAAAGTAACACTGACATTTAGAAGGTCGTCTGCGTTTGTTCGGGGTATCTCAGTTTTCCGCTTCCACATAGCAGTTGTTGGGTTATTGAAATACTTTAGGAATTTTGGACCTGAAGACTCGTAACGTTTAGTTTGGTTGCTGCTTGGATATTTATTGGAAATAACAATGGCTACTCAGTATATGAGAGGTGCTGGGTCCGAAATAGATCCAAAGGTATGTAGATTTATTTGGGGATTGGGTGCTTGTGTGACAGCCTTTTGTTATTTGTATATTGTCTGAACAAAATGATTGTTTAGTGATTACTCTGTTAAATCGTTTGCAGGAGAATAAAACAGATATTCGTTATTTTAAACATATCACATTATTTTAGATAATAAAAGCATATTAACTCTCTTACATTTGCAGCTCATAGTTTAAAAATTGATTTAACAATAGACTTTTGATTCACTTTGCCAAAACGTATTGTTCGTAGATTCGCTGATAGCTTGCACAGCAATGAAAATTTTAATGTAGTTAATAATGTCGACGATACACTGGCCATAATATAAAGCAATCTGATCGTCAGGGGCCCGTATTATCAAGCGTCTTACGACCAATTTTCGTCGTACACGCACTATATTCTATTGCTAAATATTGTAAGATTTTTATTACATGCTGCCCAGGACTAATGTTACGGGTGATTTTGATATTTTAGGGCTTTTAAAGTGTTGCTTAAATGAATCAGTGTGAGTTACTGATGGCATATTAATAACCAGGTATAAGCTATCAAGATGAAAAATGTATACTTTGGTACTAAGTGATATGCACACTCAAAGCATATCATTTACCTGAGTTACAGTTTCATTTGTTTGCGACAAACAGGCGACAACGCAATGTTTTGACTGCAGGTATCTGCAAATGCTTTTTTATAAATATTACCCGTACAACAAACAATTATACTTGTATAAATTATGTTTTCTATTGTGATATTGTTCTACGAGTATTATGATATTGGAAACCAATGCTAAGTAAGGAACATACGTTTTATGTTTTTGATTGAATGGTAATATTGCCAACTATAATGTATACCCAAAATGCATGCTTTCTGTGTTTATGAATTTCTTAACGTATTGTACAAGCAATAACTAGTATAATGATTATTTTTTGCTAAGCTCTGGCTGACCAAGTCTCAAGATTATATAATATAAAGTTTGATAAAATGCACACACTACATGTTTTCGTATATTGCTTCTGGATAGTAAATCGTGATCAGATAATGTAAAATTCTTTTCTATAAAAGTAATATACATTTGAAATTACAGTTATTATCCAAAATTAGAACCATCGCATTGTCTTATTAGCAGAGTAGTCTTAGCATAAGAAGCGTTTTCTTTTATAAAATAAGCATATGGAACTTAAAGGTACTCATTCACAGATTTCATCTTTAATATCAACCTTTTCTAAAACTATCAAAATTGTATGGAAATATTTTTGAAAGCATGAAAGTAGTGTTCTGATAATGACAATTTTAGTGCAAATTGACATAAACTTCAAATGATGGTGTTTCATGCAGTAAATACATGTATCTACCTCGTTTGTCACGGGGTAGACACTTTTAGTGCATTTTGTGACTTTTATAGTATATTTCTTGCAATCAATAGGTCAGTTTGTCTTAAAATATCAAGAATTATTTTTTGACACAATTACAGACACTGAATGGTATTTTTAAAATATACAAAAAATTAACCAAATCTGTGAACTAGCTCCTTTAACCATCTTCCAAAATTGCATAATTTTACAATAACCAAGGCATTCCTAATTGTAGAATTTCACTGTATACTCGTACTCAGAAAGCTGCAGGCAAAATAGAAATAATATTTACATTATATTGTAATACAATGTTCAGCAATATGTGATATTCCACAACGGCGCATAAGCAGAAACCACGTGGCCAATCATACTACTGCAATACTAAAGTAAGGTGTTTCGTGCAACTTCACTGTGTAGGTAGAATTTTTCAATTCATACAATTCATCGACTGCTTGCTTCTTGTAAATTAAACATCATGCAATAGGGTTTTGCAATACATACCACCATAATAATTGCAAAAGCATGCGAGTTTTGACGAGTTTAAACCTCAAATGATTACTTAAAGAAGAAAAGGTCCCCATATTTAAGACCATTCCATTATCTAGACCAATAATTTGATGGTCTTTATAGTTAAACTTTACTGTAGCAGTAAATTATTCTGTTATTACTTGATGCGCTAAAATAACGTTTTATATTGCTTATATCATGTTTTGCATTCAAAATTCTTAGATAATGATTTTCTTATTATCATCATAGTATAATTAAAGGTGTGTTTCTAAGATATACACCTGTTTAACGTATGTAACTATAGTAACCATATAATGCCCAGTAAATCATTTATTTGGTACGAAGGACGTGTATATCACACAGTAAATGCCGTACTGGTACGTTCATACCGTGTTTTAATACGATCTTGTCTGGTAAACACTGTTTTATGTATTCCTTAATGCTATTGTTATACACGCGCTTCATAGAAAATAGGCGATGCCCAAATTACCTAGACATCTAGACGAAACAAACTTTAACATAGATTGGTGAAGTCTAGCATGTTTGTAACTTTTCTTTCTTAAAATAATCAAACTTGCAAAGGTCTTGTAAAGAAAGTAAACAGCTGTTGCATTTGTATTTTACAATTTCTATAAAGGCTGGACTATAATAGTGATTATAATAATGATGTAAATTATGTAAATGATTATAAAGATGATAATATTGATTATGTTAGTTAATTTGGTATTGATTGTAATTATGCTAAAAATGATGATGATGAGTATGGTAATTGTGACTAATGTTGGTTACGGTGAAATGATGGTGAAAATGATGATATGTTGATGGTTATGATGATAATAATGATGATTCTGATGATGATGATGATGATAATGATGATGATGATGTTAATGATGATTATGGTGATGAGGATGATGATATTGATGATGGTTATGGTGATGATGATTGTTTTGATAAGAGTGTTGATGACGATAAAAATAATGATAATAATTATCAATATAGTGATGTTCATCATTATGATGATAGTTATGATGAAGAAAAATTCTGAAACATAATATTCCTAAGTCAGATTGATCATGGAATCTATATTGTTGAAAAAATATTAAAAAAAAAACAACAATATCAAATAATACAAAAATGTATCAATATGTTTTATCTTCTAACAGCCGTGCGAGGTATGTGTAGGTATGTATAAACAAACCTACAAAAATTAGTCATATTTCAATATCTACGATAATATTTTCTTGTAGCGAATAATTATAAGCTATGGAGAATAATACACGTACTAGCTATTATCTTTGAGATTTTGTTTTACATATACACGTATCATCTATATAGACCGTTCTTAGTTTTGACATAGGTCTTATGGAATTAAAAAACTATTACCTAGTGGTTACTTGTTTGGTTTCTCATCTCAAGTACACTGATTTGATACTTTGCTCCATAGGGGACAACATTTCAGTTCGCCTGGCCACACTATGTTGGCTAAATACAGTGATACGATACCTATAATTTGCTTTTAAGCCTAAACTATGAACATGTAGTTTTCCAGTATTTTTTTAGTCGCTTACAACGGCTGCGATTGAAATAGTTGCATCTTAAGGGATGCCCTTTTAGTACACTTGGCCCCAATTTCTGTGTTAAATACCATTTGATTGAGGAAAATCCGTGTAAATCATTAGTAATTTTTATGCATGTTTGACACACCGAACATGTGTTTTATCAACGCATTCTTACTTGGTTATTTACTTTGGTGGAGAATTATTATTTTTGACAACTAATAAAACCTTTGTCTTCACTTTTTATGTCTCAGGCGGTTCTAGATAATCCGAAATGTTAATGAACAATTGAATACTAAGCAAGAACCTGAAAACATTATCTCTAAGATGGAACTTAATGATATATTGTTTTACGAGTGAAGTAATTGTTATTCTATTGGTCCTTGTTCAAAAAGTAATTATCGAGGATTTATTTGTTTGGGTATTTATAACCTCTGCCATCTCTATGTTTCTACTGAATTTGGATAAGAGTAAGGCACAAGGGAATAAGGAACATTTGTCAATTATCTTTCCGTGATGAAATCTGAAGCAATCCAAATGATAAGTCCGTCCTTACAGTTGGAATCCTCGGATTTTAATCTTGAATTCCTATGTAAGTTTAACAAAATATTTCATCTAATATCTTTGATGTTAATAAAGATATTAACAGAAGTGAATACTCAGCTTTAATTTCAAACAAACTAAATTATTTACAAAAAAGATCATTTAAGATTAATTTTGGCTAATTGGCATTAAAAAGTAATGGTAAAATCCGAGTAATCATACTATTAGAACCTTCCTATTTGAAGAGTAAAGAATGGGAAATAACTGGCTAAAGTCCCTTAATATACTAACCAGTATACTAGATAAAATGTTTTTTCCCTATAATTATAATATTTGGTATCAGCCAATCGGAGCCTGATTTTGTACAAACATTCCGTTACATGTTTTTATTTCGACTAAATTCATTAAGAAGCGGTCGTGGCCGAGCGTTCATGTCGTTAGACTGGTGACCATTAGATAGCCAACTCCGCGTTGCATTGAATCCCATCCCAAACCAACCTCGTTGTTTTCTTGAGCAAGAAACTTTATCCTGCTAGTTCAATACTGGGGGCCATGAAGCGGACTCAAAAGACATTAGTGATAAATCTAAGATGTAAGAACTTGTTTCAAAAATCGAGATAAAATAAATTAGTATACCACACTAAATTCATTATAATAACATTTCACCCCACTCCTGTCGTTTAAACCTTATGTTCACAACGTCAATGCTTTTAAAACACCGAACTTCATACATTCTTTACTTTTAACATCAGACATAGAAGAGCTGTTATTTTAGGATGTTCTGTTACTAGATTACATCTTCTCTTGCGTCCCTTCTTCTGAATAGCCGTTATTGTCCCGATGCATTGATGAACTGCATCATTTGTCTCAGGTTCTCAGGAGTGCCCCACAGTTTGGTGTCGAAGGGGTTTCTGTTGACCAATATGCCATGCGGGCCTCTTCTAGGTTGGAACAGTTCTACAGGATGTGGAATTGCGTCTGTTCCTCAGCTCCACACTGACATGATGATGTTTCTGTGATACCCAGCTTTTTTATATGTTTATGCAAACGACAGTGTCCAGTTCTGAGCCTGATATCTTTGCTAGGTCTGTTGAGTTTAGTAGACTACTAAAATCGCAGCTAACCTTTTTCGGTAAGAATAACTACTTCAGAATTTCAAGAGTTGTTTTCTGGTTGATTTTACTCGAGGTCGCCGCGAGGCAACATTATGCCAGTCGTCATTAAATCCTAACTGCAAAGAATAAACCACAGTGGTGTTTGATTGGAAACCATATTGAATGAGCCTATGGCATAATATATAAATGACTTAAATGGCTTTGAACGATTAGTAGACATTTACTAAGACGCCGTTTACCCTTTACAGCTGTGTAATAAATCACACTAAATGATCTAACAGACACGTCGAGAATCAAAACAGTAAATATATTGAGAATGTTTAATAGATTTACATCATTTTTGTGTGCTACAAGATTTGTTTTTCCTGATATCAGTTATCTGATGATTTTAAACCTGTATTTATAGACTATCATGAGAGTTTAAGTAAACATGGAAATATGTGCATACTTTGACATTTGTGCATATTTGTGATATTTCCTACACTTGCATACATGTACTTTTATATACGATGGCTTGGCAGTGACATTGGTTATATTTAACGCATAAATACTTTGATATTGGTGTATGATTATGATATTTCTTATTCACTCCCTGTAAGTTACAGTTTATACATGTACCTATATACGGTGGCGTGAAGGGAGATTAGCTACATTTAATACATTTCATTGTAATGTGTGTGCCTACTGTAACAAATACTAGCGCTCGCTATTCCTTTCAAGTGTGCTTTAATTTGAATTATATGTGTTAGATGTTCCAATGTCGTTTTCAAGTCATCATAGAGGCATTTTCCATCCTCTATTCGATAACAACATTCCCAATTCGAACAAATTGTCCTAAATAACATCCAAAGGAATAAAACGTGTATTGATAATGGAATGCTAATCTGTTATGAAGTTAATAAATGTCATGCAACTAAAGAACCAATAAACAGAAAATAAACACAGCATGTGTCGCACTTCTCAATCACATAACAGTTACTGTTAATCTATGATCTACCTTAATATATGAACATTTTACTTATGATTTAACCTTGACAATGCCGGAGCCAAATATGAACTGCATTTGCCATTAGCAAAAAACCAGGTTAGCCGACACAACACTTGCCGACTGATCAGGCTCTTTGCTGTTGGCTTTTCATTGACCAATTTTCATCATGAAATTCCTAAAATAACAATGGATATAGATAAAAATTGAAGACGGGCTAGTCCATTGTAGAAATTTAGCATTGAGAGGGTCAAACAATATGCTATGATGCTGTTTTTGAAGCATTTATAGGTCTGTTACGAGTACACTGGAGTATCCCGATATCGTAAACGTTCAGTATTGAGTCATATCACTGCTTTCAGTATCTACATCACTGTCTATGGACATATCTACAACTCTAGACTTATACTTTTAACCAGTATCAGTTATTTCATATGCGATTCGGGAACAGTCGAACTGTGGTCCCGAGGTGAAGGGAATAGTGTTTTGAACTGTTTCCCGAGGACGTAGGGACAACTGTTTGACTGTTCCAAAATCATTCATAAGCAATCAGGCAATAAAACTAACTATTAGGTAATAACACTTAGCCAGTGATTGACAACTGCTCTACATTGCACGGAGATATAGTAAAAGTTAGATGGACTATAGAAAATATTAATTTGGATATGATTTTTGCACATGATATCCTAAGTTTACTTATAAACCTGCTTAGAAAATATTCGTATGTTCTTGAATTCTTTGGTCTTAGATAAGAATGTTAGTTGACATGGTACTCTAAAATGATTGAAATATAACCTACATGCAACGAAATCTAATGGCACATACCTTGTATTTCACGTCATAAGTGTTGGAATCGTTGAGACTAGGAAACAAAAAACAGTCGAAAAATAAGTGTAGTCATCGCGTAACTGCACAAAGTATTTCATCTTTTGGGACGTTGCCACATTTTACACTGATGAATATACCATTAGTCTGCAAACTAGTCACTAACGTTTATACTGACAAGCACAGACTAAACAAGAATGCATACATTTACATAAGCAATTTTTCGCTTCATTTCTTTCACTTTTCTGTTGGTTTTAACGCCGTAGCAACACATTGTATAGTTCATATAACGGCGTCCAGCGAACATTACCTAGTTTTTCTGGACCCTTGTCTATAGCCATTACTCAGGTCTACCCTTCCACAAGGCCGGAAACTTCTCCATATACCTTATCAATGGAGAAAAATTGACATTATTGTCAAATTTTCATGAAAGGGTATAATCTCACCTGGTGGGATTCAAATCCGTAACCCCTTGGGGACACTAGATTCGAAATTTAGGCGCGCTACCGACCCGGGTTTCATTTCTTTAGTATGTATACAATGTACACAGATATAATACGATTGTGTGTAGATCTGGCTTCGAAAACTGTATAAGCCACTTTGTTTAACATGACTTTTTTGTTGTTCTTCATGGCATGGATACGTTCATTAACAGTATAGACACAGGTTTGCCGAGGACCTTTCGCTAAATTGTATCAATAGCGGGTCTGACAATAGTTTAGTACCACACTCTCCTAATTTTCACAAAATAAAAGTACAAACAATGACATTTTCATACAAAATTGAAAAATATATGTTGTCTCTTGGTTTGTTTGAAAGACACACAAGCTTTTCATGGACTCGTTTCAAACATTTTATTGGAGCTCCCCTTGTGTACAATGAAAGGAATCTATCGAAATGATCTTCGAATGATTTGGAAAAAAACGTTTTTCCTGGACTCCCATTGAACATTTTATTAGAGATACCACTGTGTACAATGAAAGAAAACGTAATATAATCAATGAAATCATAGAGATAGAACAGTTGGCTACATTTAACATAGAGATTTATCAACAAAGATAATAATTAAACACTAGGCTCGCTACATGTCTTATATAATATATTCTAACATAGGCACGTGCGCTTTCACTCTTTATTTAATGTGACGTCATCTATGCTTTATTATTCAACAAAATATAGCTGTGACGGCTGTTGAAATTTTACTCCCCACGTTAAATGAGCAAAGCCGAAAATAGCGCCCGAGTTTATAAGGGTTGACTTTAAAGGAACCTTGGAACATGTCAGTAAATGTAAAACATGTAATAACCTTCTTACTTGACCGAAAATGGTATAAACTGAGTTTAAAACGATTCTAGCATAAAAAGACCTACTTCAACTTGAAGTTCAAGATGTTTTTAAGTCCCAGCATTTCCCGGTTCCGTTGTCTCATTTCATCCTGTCCTTTATCCGACGATCATGCCAGCCATTATACGAAAAATACAAAGATTGACTATTTAATCAAAGCCAAACTGTGCATAGCATAATATAATGGAACTGGCTACGTGTATTCTTTCAAGCTCGTAATCATCCAAGCTGACACGAGCAGTGCTGATTTTCAGAAAATCTAACCTTCCTTGACACACGTTCATAAATCCAATTTATATCCAACCTTTTACAAATATCTCCATCAAACTGTCTGATAACACACTCCTATTCAGTTAACATCCAATTATTTAAGCAGTATTTGCAATATTCCGCCGAAAACATCGAACTTAAATGCTTCATCATCGTGTGTATATAAAATGACACTCACTAAGGGCAAGGTCGAATGTTTATTTCACGGCGCTTATTTAAAAGAATGATGTTTTACACACAAATAAAACTATGACAATTCGTATTTAGTTTTGGGTTCATTTTTTTAAAATTAAGATTTGAATATTATTTGTTTGAAATTAGAATCAATTATCAATGAGATCTGTGTAAATAAAGGCTATTTTCGGCCTTTGCACTGGGGGGCGGATTTCAACAGCATGGCGTTTCTGACAGTAAAAAATAGTTCTATAAAAATATCTTTTCTAAGGATGTATTTTGCGATGTTAGAATCGAAATAACTTACAGTTGTCTATATTTTATTGTCTAATAAAACATAGGCACTCGTTTGATGCGCTAATTAAATCACTCGTGCTAAAGCACTCGTGATTTAATCATACGCGCATCACAACTCGTGACTATGTTTTATTAGACAATAAAATATAGACAACTGTAAGCTATTTCTTAAATAACACATAAAACTTTTCCTTCATAATCTACTATAAGACAAAGGGGCGTTTTTGTTGAACGATTCAATGACTTCGGAGTACATTGGAAAACGCATTCACTACCTTAACAGGAATCTGCATATGTTTGTTTTCAGTTATATTCCTTATACATGATTGCAATTTGATATATTCCGCCATTTTCATTTTTTTCATATTTTACAAAATTGGCATGGTAAAATAGTAAAAATACAGCAAACTGTTACAACATTTAGCTTTTTGATTGTTATTATGTTACTAAAAACACATTAACTGTTATACAATAAATAATTATACAACCAGTGAATGTATAGTATAATAATAACGTTGTGAATCAAAATTTAAAAAGTACTGCATAGAAATACACAAAAGAATTTAGAGAAAATGGAAATCAAACTGCCGTGTCCTACAATTAAGGTTCAAGATAGATAGATAGATAGATAGATAGATAGATACTTTATTATTTGATTTGTGCGTAAGCACATCATCATATTACATAATATACATTACAAGATTAACTAAACATAACAAAACATACATACAATAAACATGGTACAAACACATATTCAAACACACACCACACACACACCACACATAGCACACACAAACACAAAAACTATCATTCACAAATGTAGCTTTACTTACAAATGTCTATCATTTTATGTTAATTTTCAAAACATTACAAAAGAGTGAAGACAATAATCACGATACAAAACTATACAATACATATTCTAACACCACTCCACACACACCACACACTCACACATACCACACACAAGCAATCTTCCACAAATATAGTCTTACTTACAAATATATTTACAGATTTATTAATCAACATATATAAACTATAAAAAGACCATATAGTAGAAATGTTAACATATATTAAATATTTTTATATGTACATATATGGAGAAGAACGGTACAATTGTTGTTTTAAGTCATTATTGAACATTAAGGAAACTTTTATTTCGTCTTTCGAATGCTTTTGCTATAAAATTGCCTAATTTAGTTAAAATATTTGTATTATCATTATTCAATAAATCTAAAAACTTAAGCATGCTCGGGTTACGATAATAGTAACGTGGAATATATTTTTCACGTAAATCTGAATACTTATTACAAACTAGAATAAAATGGAATTCATCTTCGATGTCATTATGCGTACACAGAATACACTTACGATCATGTCTTTCTTTTCTGTTTCTGCCATAACGTTGGCTTTCAATAAATAAGTTGTGAGCTCCTATTCGAATTTTAGTAATACATGAACGTAGTTTAAACGAAAATATTTTAGACATATAAACAGGTGAATTAAAGCTATCGTTGACATGCATGTATAGAGTATTAAGACAAGAATTACGAGCTACGTCACCATACCATTTTTGTACGAAACTGTCGATTAATGTTTTCTTAAATAATTCAATAAACGGTTTAGTTTCTACATTATATGGATTATTAAAAACATATGTAAAACCATACTCGTCTAATAATTCTTTTATATTGGTTACCCAGGTTGTAGTACCTTTAAAATGGCGATCCAAGACGTCATTATAAACAGTTTTTAGTATAATATTTTCGGTTTTAATTAACTTAAACCAATACTTTAAAATATATATATAACGGGTGATATATAGTGGGTATCTGCCCAATTCCCCGTAAATAGCGGCATTGCTTGTAGATTGTTTTACCCCTAATATAGACTTGCAGTATTGTAAATGTACACGTTCAAGATCTTTAGATTTTGTGAAACCCCAAGTTGAACAACCATAATTTAAAATTGAGCTTACAAAAGCATCGAACAATTGCAATGCTACATGGGGCTGAATTGCAAGTTTTTTAACATTATTTAATAATACATACATTGCTTTTAAAGCTTTTGCTTTCAGGCATTTATTATTCAACAAAAATGTACCGGTATAATTAAAGGTAACCCCTAGATAGTTAAAATTATCAACTGTTTCTATTAATTTATTATCATAATGCCATATTTCATTATTTTTCAATTTGCCTCTTTTACGAAATACTACAACTTTTGTTTTGTCTGTATTAACCTCTAACCCCCATTTGTTGCAATACAGATGCAAGTAGTTAAGGCTATTTTGTAAATCTTCTACAGTTTCACTAAATAACACCATATCATCGGCGAAAAGTAAAGTAATTATGCATATTTCATTAATTGATAAACCACATTTAGGATCATTCTGTAAGAATAGTTCTAAATCGTTTAAAAATAAAGCGAAAAAAGTTGGGGAATTGTTTTGGCCTTGTCGTAGACCCACTGCTATTTCGAAAAAATCAGAGAAATTATTATTATGCTTTACGCATGATTTAACGATATTGTACATACTTTTAAACATAATGAGTATTTTACCATCTAATCCTAGATGAAATAATTTATACCATAATGCATTGCGATTAATTGAATCAAACGCCTTTTTTAGATCTATAAAAGCACAATACAATCTTTTTTTATCAGATAAATATTTTTCAATTAAATTGTACAAAATAAAGATAGCGTCAGCAGTGCTATGATCCTTACGGAATCCAAACTGAGCGTCAGTAAGTAAATCATATTTATTATACCAATTTTCAACCCTGGAATTTAATATACTTGCAAATATTTTTCCTAGATTACTTAAAAGCGTTATACCGCGATAATTATTTACATCTGCTTCCGGACCCCGTTTATGTAACGGCACAATAAATCCTTGAGCCCATGATTCCGGAAAAACACCTGAGTTAAAAACTTTATTGAATAAGTCACATAAATGACCAGATAAAATATCGCTTGTATCTATAAAATACTCATTCATGAGATTATCTGCTGGACATGTTGTTTTATTACGCTTAAGTTTTTTTATTGCTTTTTCAACTTCCGTTATAGAAATTTGTACATTTAATTCCGAATAGGTCTCATTATCAATGTTAAAATTACTAGAACTATTAAACTGTTCAACAAAATCTAGTTGTTTAACGTCAATATCATCAAACATGCTAGAAAAATACTGTTTAAAATCATTTTCTGACAATTTTGAACTCGGAGTTGTATTATTTTTCTTAAAAAAACGCCAAAAGTCCTTAGGTGATTTACTGCGCATGTCCGTTAATTTTTTAGACATTTGATACATATGATTACGTTTCTTTGCTTTCATTATTTTTTTATATTTACGTTTTGCCTCAAACAAACAGCGGCGATTTTCGTCAGACTTTGTACGATTGAATAGTGTTAAATGACGTTGATACTCAATTCGAGCAGTTTTGCATTCATTGTCAAACCACTCTTTGTTGTTATCGACTCGTTTCACTGAAGGATTGTATTGTACGGTTTTCTTAAAAAGTGGATCTGCTACACTACCAATAATATGACCAAAGTCGGTGACTAATTTATTAATTTGTTGAACATCATCGCAATTTTGCATTAGTAGATGATTAAAATCGGGTAATTTGCCTATAATAGCATTCCTAAATTGTTGTTTATAATCAGAGTTCCATCTATATTTATCATGTTTAATATACTCTGTACTTGAATCTTTTGCATTAATGTTGCTACGTAATGAAAATGATAACGGTGCATGGTCACTGTATATATTAAATTCGTGCACTATAAAATCGTCGATAAGAAAAAAGAAATTTTCTTGAGCTATCAGATAATCAATAGTAGTGCATACTTTATTATTAAAATATGTAAATAAACCCTTGTTAAAATCACACCCTAAGCGACCGTTTACAATTTTCATTGAGGTGGATTTACACATATCTAATAAATGTATACCTCGAGTATTGCATACTGAATCTTGGGAGGCCCTGACAGAGGGTAAGTCTGGACAATAATCATCAGGATCAATATCATGTACATAATTATCGCTTTCAATATAATCTGCATTTTTACCTACTCTAGCATTAAAATCACCAGCAATCATTACGCAGCCTAACTGCTCAAAGTCAAAAATATCTTGTTGCAATATGTCAAAAAGATTTACATTATATAGTTTAGCAGCTGGACTTTCATCAGTCCATAAATAAACACCACATACAAATACATCATATTCAAAATTAAAAAAGTCTTTATCCAATTGTATCCATATAATACTATCATAATGTGTACGAATAATAGTAACACCATCTATAATATGAGTTTTTATGTAAAGAACCACGCCACCACTATTGCGCTTTGCATTTTTATTTTTAAATTTTCTATAAAAGTTGAGGCATTCAAAACCTGGTATACTAATGTCACTATTTTGGTCTGTCCAGGATTCACTTAAGAAGATGATATCATTATTCACAATATTATTTAAAAAATTTGAATCATTTAGTTTATTGTTTGTCAGACCATTACAATTCCATACTAATAGATTGACGTTATTCTCCGCATCTTCCTACGTCGTCTTCATCGGTTTACCATCAATGTAGAGGGTGTCGTAAGAAATCCAAGCTCTCTTGTTTTCCGATATAGCTTTCTTCATCTTTGGTATCAATGCTTTTCGTTTAGCAACAACATCAGCTGGGAATTGTTCATTTATATAGTATCCAGAACCTTTTAACTCACTTCTAGCTTTTCTCACTATCTCTCTATCTTTAAAATAGGTGAATTTACATACAATGTTTCTAGTTCCATTACTAGCATGTCCAATTCTGTGGGCTCTTTCAATCATCATTTCATTAGCAGCTGTCTTTGCAATTTTTAATTTATCATGTATAAACTCTCTTAAAATTCTTTCAGTATCTTCAGCTTTTTCATTTGCTACTTCTTTAATGTTTGTAAAAATGAGGTTATTTCTCATTGATTGTGATTGGAGATAGGCAATATCATTTTTTAATTTGTCATTCTCTAAGGCTGTAGCTTCTAGTTTACTCTGTACATTTCCTACAGCAAACTGTACATCATCAGATTTTTCTTCCAGGTGAGTAAGTCTCTTATCTATCTTTTTATTATTTTCATCAATTGTTAACCAGATTTTCTTCAAGTCTTTATCAACATTCTCAACTTTCTTTTCTAAACTATCTAAAGAACTTAGCTTATTTTCTACAACACTAATTCTTTGGCTAATGTGCTGTAAAAGCTTCATTATATCACCATTTGTAGGATTTGTAGACTCTATATTGTTTGTAATTGAAGCAGCAGAATCGTTTGATGACGTCATTTTATCAGTTACACCAACGTTAGTATCAGCTTCCTCATTGAAAGATTCATATAACACTGTATTTGTTTCATTTAGTATCTCACTTACAATAACACTAGAATCTGCCCCTGACCCCTCAGAGCTTTCCGAAGGGCCTCTTGGTTTGAAAATTTTACTAGTATTGAGATTGTCACTACCATTACTCCTATTTCTCTTCTTTTTGTTTTTATTAGCCATACTATTATGTAATAACAGCTTATATATTCAATATCCAAGTGATTTCACATTAACTTAATCCCATATAGTGCTCCAGGGTATATAATCAATCATGTAAACAATAGTCATGATTGAATCTCACACAAATTTTATAATGTTTTGATAGTTACAAGTCTATTGTCTAAATGATTTTCTTTAATTAAACAGTAATTAGACAATATTTTTTAAAATAATTACCAGCATCTTGTAGCATTATTTTCAACGTTTATGCACATATAAAAAAATCCATAAACAACAAATTATATCCGAGTTATTTATCCAATTAACAGGGAGACACAAAAACACGTCTAACCCCTTTCAAAACTTATTGTAAAAAGTAAAGTCTTTGTTTGCATTAAAAATAGTAAAATGAAAAATGCTCTAACTCTTTTATACTTCCATCAAGAGCGGTGTTTTATACATCAAAATGTTCCTTATGAAACATACAATGTGATGCTGGTAATTAATTTAGATGAAAATGTTTACCAAAAGATGCATTTGCAAAATTGATGCTGTAAAACTGAAAATACTAAAAGACATTAAGAATTTTTTACAAACTTATTTAACATTAAATCATTTATAGAACATTATAGTTCATATTCCAATAAAGGTACTCCAATATTTATAACCTAAAAAATGTTACAACAAAACTAAGGTAAATGAAAAACATTTCGACAGATATAAGTGTAATGGGTTTTCACGACCCTGTTTCTACTTTCACTTTAGTTTTTCAATTGCCTTAGTTTTGTTTTAATATTTATTGAGGTTATAAATATTGCAGTACCTTCATTGGAATGTGTACTATAAGGTTCTGTAAAGGAATTAATGTTAAATTTTGTTGTAAGAAAATTTTAATGTTATTTAGTATTTTTATTTATGCAGCATCAATTTTGCAAATACATCTTTTGCTAAATATTTTTATCGAAATTGATGATCGGCATCACTTTGTATGTTTCATAAGAAACATTTTGATGTATAAAACAATACTGTTGGTGGAAATATGACAGAATTAGAGCTATTTCTGTTTTACTATTTTTTAGCAATCCAAGACTTTACATGAACCTTAAATTATATAAGAACAGGATATAGTATGGTGGCTGATTTATGCCATGTCGTGTTTTCGTTTCTTTACCGAGAAGAAACGAAAACACGAAGAAACGACATATGTAAGGCGAAAAACAAGACACATTTATCTGTCGTATTGTTGTATTTATTTTGTCGTGTGTTTGTTTCTTCGTGGCGAAGAAACGAAAAGACGAAGATAAGACAAACTATGGATTTGTCGTGTCTTCGTGTTTTCGTTTTTTCGTTTCTTCGCGGCGAAGAAACGAAAACACGACATGGCATAAATCAGCCACCACAGTATTGGCATACGATTGAGGCATACGATGTAATTTTTGCAAACATAGTGACAATTACAGTTTCAAATTCATGGATATAAAAAAAGAAATCTGATGTTCCAAAGTCTTAGGTAGACTTTTGATGTAATAAGCGAAACAACTTTCATTAGCCTAATAGTATGTTTTTGTTGAATGATATATAGGCACTCGTTTGGATGCAATTTTAATAATCTTGTAATTTAATGCCTGTATACGCCCAAGCTCGTTAGTTTAGTTTATTCCTCCACAAAATACATGAACATGTTGATAGATATTTCGATTCTCACATCGCAAATTATTTATTTTGAAGATAGTTTATGGGTTTTTTATTGTAGACTAATTTATGACGTCATAAGTTCTTCTTGTATGATGCAAACAAAGGTAACAATGATGAAAGTGTATTATGTGTATAAAACTAGTAGTAGCAAAATGCCATTAAACGTGACAGAAACAGAATTCATGCCAATTTTATTTCAAGTCATGAGGATTGAAATAAAGATATTTTCAATTGCTGCTAACGTACACCACTCATGAAAATATGATTTCTAAGTATATGCTCGCTCTATGAAAACATTGATCTTACATAAAACTTGTCGATTAATACACTACATCTTGAAATGATAAACACGTTTTTGTTATCTTTATTTTCTTTGTAGATCTAGATCTGTAAGTTATTCATCTATAAATCATTTATTTGACAGAAATTCCGATTGCTAAAAAATGCAGCCATGAGGGGTGTTCAAAACATTTCAAGAGAATCACTTTCAATTTTATTTCTCACACATGAAAGATATATTCTCAGTTTATAATATTGATACGTCATAATATATGTCTATAATTAATGTATATAATATGTGATGAATGGATTATTTCAAATTTTCAATGTATTAACTAATTCTTTTATACATGTATGAGTGCTTTTTGAATACTGAAATTTGTCTTTGAAAATCATTCTCGTTCCCAGAGTCTGGTAGAATTCTTAATACTATAGTATTGAGAACCCTACTAGACTCTGGGAACAAGAAAGTTGAAAATGTGAATAGCTTGTTATGCTTAGTGCTGGAGAAAACAAAATAGATACAAAAATCATTGTTTCTCGCAATATCTCAGAACACTATAAAAAATATCTAGGTAGAATTATCATTAATTTCGTTCTTGTTGTTAACCATGGCAGCTCTAACCACACCACATCTGCAATGTTGTTTTTTCTACGTTATTATCGTTGGTGAACAGTGATGTGTTATCTACCCTCATTTCTCTCTCATACCTATACCAGTGCAGTATAGGTCTCTGCTATCTTACTGTTATATCGTCCTTGACATTGTTAACTGTATGATATTACACTAGGCAGAAAAGTTGTTCCTGCTTCATGAATTACTTATATCTATAGAAGTAGTTCCTTTGTCATTGAGAAGGTCAAATGTTTTATACATCAATATTTACGGTGAACTATACTTGTACTTTTTAGTTTGTGAACTACATAACGTGTATAAAGCTTTACCGACATAGTTGCCATGACGAGTTAAAAAATATACATGTAAAACACTTTCAAAGTCTTGCATTTCTATAAGAGTAATGCTACAGTCCCATTAACATAAAAATAGCCGTGAGAGCACCGTACGGACGCCCTGCGATCAAGCTCCGCAAGGCCCCGGACGAACTCTTGTACAACTCTTTGTACCCGTACGGACTGTTACGTTTTTACGTTGGTCCGTGAGATAACTCATACATACACTTATCAGTTTCAGAGTCAGATCGTGAACAAAATCATGGCCGAGTATGGATTAAACTTGCATATCTTCCAGCTACGGCTCCGTACGGTTGTGTTGTTTTGTGCCATGTGCGTACCGTCACCATAATACGCAAAGCTTCCTACGGCCAACGGCTGTCTGCATGTACGGGTCCGCAACAGGCCACGATTTTGTTCACGATTTGAATCTTAAACTGATACGTGTATCCTGGGCTCATCTCACGGTCCCTGGTAAAAAGGTAATAGTCCGTACGGGTACGCAAGACTTCGCACGTGTCCTTGCGGAGCTTGATCGCACGGCGCCCGTACGATGCCCTCACGGCTATTTTTACGTTTATGGGACTGCAGCTTAATACAGTTTGAATACATTGTAAACGAACGATTTAATGCTGACTTTTGAACTTGATAAGATGACATCTTTGTTTTATGAGTAAATGTGAATAAGGTTATCATAAAAACTGCTTTGTTCAAAGACTTCTGGTGGGCACTGTATTTAATTCTCATTTTTTATTTAATTTTACGCCCTTTATAAACAGTCAATCATTCCAGTTAGTATATGGCTGCCGCTCAAGCTGTACAGCTTTCCGGGACAACTTTCTTTACCCGTACTAATTTACCACATGTTGTCGGTAACTTCCCCTTCAACAAGAAACTGATATTACATCGGGTATTCATGGAAGGGTATATAACCCTTCGCACCCGGACATAGAACCCGGATTCGAAATTATGCGCTCAACCATTATTATCTTCATTATCTATAGGTATTTGGCCTTGAGACAAAACACCGACAAGTAATCTAAAATTATTAATTCTATACAGTAGAAGATAACAAATATATGATATGAACAGACATGTTATTAAGTACTTGAGATTTACGGTAAAAACAGATGCAATACGGTACGTGCATACAGTAACAACCTGCTTGTCAGTTTCGTTAACGAAACTATTATGTAATCTTTGAATATAAGTATTTTTGGCGCTATGCTTTGGTTTACGGATTCTGTGGCAATTATATGTTACAGTATCATGCTGGGTTTTGTTTTATGACTCGCAATGCCATTAATATTACGTCAATGAAAAGCAGACGGGTGTTGTTTATAAAGATAGAAGGAAACCCTCTGATTCCTGACTGTCCATGCCCTCGACTCTCAGATATTCCGCCTCCGCTGCACTTCCACACTCCGCTCCGCATCCTCTGCTCCTCAACAACCCGCCTCTTTTGGTCCCAGACCCCCGCCTCCTTAGCAAGCTTAAACTCAGCCTCCTCTATTCTCTGAAACCCTGTCTTTTCTGCTCCCCGACACTTCGCCTTCTCTACTAACCACCCCTCCGTCGCCCTCTGCTTCCAACACACGCCCTATTCTACTCCCTGACACTACGCCTCCTCTGCTCTCCAAAACTCAGCCTCCTTTGCTTCCCGAAATTCCGCCTCTTCTGCACCCCTAACTCTCCGTATTGCACCCCTCCTTCTCTGCTTCCCGATAGTCCGCCTCCTCTTCTCCCCGACACATCGTATTATCCGCTCCCGACACTCGCCTCCTCTACTAACCGTTCCTCTGTCTTCTCTGCTCTCTGAACCTTTGCCTCTGATGTGATCGTCACTCCTTCTCCTAGGCTTCCCGGCACTCCACATCTTTTAATTCGTAACACTCTACATTCACTGCTCCGCGACACACTGTTTCCTCTGCTCCTAAACACTCCATATCGACTTGTGCTCCATGGTTCTTTGAATTCATTTTTCCCAAACACCCCGTTATCCGCTGCTCCCCGGAGCACCAAAGGGCTTCATCAGTATTAAATACTAAGCAACCCGGGTAGCTGGCGCAGTTGGTAGCGCGCCGGGATTTGGAATCTCGTGTCCGAAGGGGGTACGGGTTCAAATCCCATCCGGGAAGGTTATACTTATAATACTTTCCTGTGACTTACAATTTATATAACTTACATACATGCATCAAATAAAATGTTGTACATGGTTTCATTACTTTGCCATGATAGTATACCACTTATTTATTTAAATGTATATGTATATATGTTTTGCATGGGCCGGAGGCCTTATAGCAATAAAGTTTGTTGTTATTGTTGTTGTTGTTGCATACCCTTCAATTATAATAATAACAATTATGTCAAATTTCCTCCATTAATAAGATAGTTGGAGAAGTTTTCGGCCTTGTGGAAGGGTAGGTGAGTCCGTCTAACAAGGGTCCACTGAAAAGCTAGGTTAGGTGCGCTGGACGCCGTAAAATGACCTAAATTGTGTTGACATGGCATTAAATCCAACAAAAATACTAAGCACATTGCCATGATATAACAAGTCATAGAACACGGGAGATAACTGCTCTGCTTACAAGTAAAGCTGTAATATGTAGGCACTGTTTTGTAACTAAACCTCCAAGCGAAAGTTTTTGTAATATGAAACTCATTTTATTGTATGGGTATAGCTATTTTAGTGTTTTAATGCAAATAAACTTCAAAACCCCTCCCTGCTTGATCACGATAAGTTGTTTTTCCCCGTTAAATTAACATAAATTATAATTAGTAAATAAAAACTTACTTAGCAACATAACGCCTACTTTATATTCAAAATAAGAGAATGCGGTGTTTATGTAAGTTACTCACACACGTAACGTAAATATGATTCCTTGATATTTGGAACCATTCCACAGTAGCTGATCTAGATATTAGCATTTTTGCACGATTATCTTGTATAATGAATCATTACATAACATTTATGATTTGCAATAAAAAGCTTAGAAGTTAATTTTCTTTGACTATTATTAGAGTACTGCATTGTTTAACCTCTTAACGGTTGCCATTGATATATATTGATTGCCAAAAATATGTCATACGTTTATGGTTATGTATTGCCCAGGGTAGATAACCGATTAAAAGGTCAAAAGTGAATTTATGGTTATGCCCCTTGATCTATTTGTAGATATGTGGAATTAGCATAATATTATTTATTGTGCACACGATATTTAATCATTGTATAAAGATTTTAATCAGTTTTTTATAAGTTCTGGCTTCCAAAATTTAATAAGCCGCTTTTTAAAACCATTTTGTGAAATATCTTCAACAATCCTTGTTATGACCCTTGATTTATTTCCTCAGTTGTTGAACATGCTTCGTTCTATTCAGCTTCTAGTTATTTTATAATCTGTATGAAATCATGCAAATTTGTCGACGTATTCGACTTAAAAAGTTTATGATAAACGATCAAATTAACAGGATAAGTTTGTGCTTTTCAGGGAGACAAAAATGGTGAAATAAATGTGTGTTTATCTAAGCATCTAGTTGTCGTTATTGTTGAAGATAATGTGACCTTTAACCTTAACGCAAGGCATGCCAAAATTATTACTGAGTTGGTCTTTTTTGTATATGGGTGGTTAAAAAAGAGGGCACACATTTTTGCCATAAGATTTTTACAAGGATATAAAAATCATACCTGTAAAGCAGATACCATAAATTATAAACAGTATAAACATTAATAACACAGAGGTATGCGTTTGTTGTTATAAAAGTTGCATTATCATGCTAAATGAACGTTCCAAAAGAGTTTCAAAAACCTATGATTACACTTGCAAGTAAATAATTCGTAAATTGGTATTACGCCCATCTAGAACTCGCGGCTGCTTTTTTGAACGATGAAACGAAATGTGGTACTTCTTTATTCCTTTGAGTTATATAAATTATTTTCCTTGATAATTGTTTGTATATTCTAAGCTTCTTGTTTATGTGTTTTATGGTTGGACCAAGTTATCTTTGACTTTACTATCAGCAGGTGAAACAAAAACACAACAACATTAACGAACATAAACACACTTTTTGTTGTTTATAATAGATGTTAGTTATTCGCGTTCTTTTTTCTAGTAAATAGACTAGCATTCTTTTTGTAGTGAAACTGAAAAAAAATCCGGGATCAGAAATACTTCCATGTATACATGCTCTATAACGCGTAAAGCAATGGAATTCTATAAGAGCTAGATATGCTTTCAAAAATTGCTCACGTATAGTGTATTATGCACATTTTATGCTTATCCGTCTGGTTTGCTCTGTCGGTATTGCGCGTTTGACCACGAATTCAAGGATCATAGGTTCGAATTCCAGACTGAAACTCTGCATGCCTTCGTGGAATTTGCCGTGAAATATTCTAAACGACAATTTTCTAGACTACTTCTGTAACAAGTAGTATTTTGTCGAGAAATTGCGCTGGTATGTGCTCATTGCAAGGCTGAACGTTTACGTCATGAGGTTTGGAAAAACCAAAGACCGTACGTAGGACGATCGACTGCTGCAGTATGACTGAAAACAAATGTTAAAACCATGCATAAAACACCGAACATTACTTTTTATTTAATAAATTACAAAATATGCGTACAATTTCCATTACATTATATCTCAAAATGTGACTTGGTAATTCTATCTTTTGCTTTCGACATAACTCCGATACTGACCAAGAAAAGTCAAAGACGACTTTATGCAGCGAATACTTTGGGTGCGTATTTTTTTTAAAACAGCGCTAGATTTTTTTAATTAATTTACACCATAGTTTTATAATTTCGTTTTACTTTCTCGAGTATCTGTGCATTATAGTTATAATTATATACTAAAGCTAGTCTACATAAATTGACTTAACCCATTGTTATAGATATAAGACAATTCGATGTGTTAATACAAAACTGATTTAAATCCTTCATTATTTGAAATGAAGTTAGCCGAGTCTAGCTCTCAGCTGTCGAGTTTTTGCTGTGGTATAAGATGTATCTCGCAGGTGATTTAATCAGCATCTACACCAGAGATTTTTGTACGTGTAAATATACAATGATCTGATAGTAGATGTACTATCTCTCCTGTCATGATAGTTCAGTGATTTACTGATGAAATGAAACAATTGTCAGTAGACATTACATGTTGGTTTTCTGATTTGAAGTTTACTTGCCTACCTATACAATGTTTGATATAGAAATATCGTTCAGGTTGGTTCGTAAACATTGGACGATATTTCCTCAGGTTAATACAACACTGCTCTAATTTTATCAATCTACGTAAACATATATCCTATAGACCGCTGTCGTATAGGTTCTCTAAGCGTCGTTCCGAGGGTCACGTCGAGATGACCTTTGTGACGACTAACAATGCGTAACTTCATCTAGACAAAACATTATTAATAGCATCTTGATCTCGTAATTTCTATTTTAAATCGAGATTTTCGAGCTATTTTGACGGTGGTGTAATTCACAGGCTGTGATTGGACGGCTCTTTTCAAATTGCGTGACGTAGACGGTGTAAACAAAATGATTGCTTCATGAATACTATACATGTAATGAGAAAGGGTCACCTGAACGTGACCCTCTTAACGAAACAGCCAGATATTCAATTAGCGAGTAGGCGAGCAAAGAATTTTAGATCGGATTTTAATCAGATTGTAATTCCTTTTTAATAAAATATTCAGGAGGCTTGAAAACTATTTATATCTTTGAATATTTACATTTAGTGGTTGATTCAAAACCTCGTAACTTCAATTCCAAAAAGTGAAGTCAATAGTATTTGACTCGACGGCGACGATTTGTAACTTAAGACAAATGCCGGGTAGGGCCCATATTGTCCCTTAAACATTAACATCTAGACACAATTTCTTTTTTATATTTATATCAGTGAATTGATATAAATATGTTAAGAATTATGTAAAATTATTGAAATGCACAGGTTAAATCAAGTTAAAGCAGTGATTGCATTCTATAAGACTGGTTTAAGAATTTTTATTTGTTTTTGTTGGGTTTAAAGCTGTAGCAACACATTGTATTGGTCATATAACGGCGGTCAGCCAACCTACTCACTCCTCCTGGAAAGGCTAAATCTCTGGATTTAACTGTTAGTCAACTACTAAGCGCATACTTTCGTCAGTGACTGACAACTGCCCTACATAATCAAAAATCATTGGTAGGAGGAAGAATGACCGTAGAAATTATTTCATGACCAAGATCCACGAAAGTATGCCCCGCCCGGGAATCGTACCCACGACCCCTCGATCAGTAGACCTGCGTGCTTCCAACTGAGCTAGCCGGACGTCTCTGGTTTAAAAAGCAACACATTCGTGAGGTAACAAAAGTTACTAAATTAAGTGAATCTATTCTACTTATCTCCCTTGTATCAGGTTTAAAGTAAGTATAGATGATGGGCGAGTATTTTCGTTGAATTTATTTTACCTTGCATAATGTACTTGGAAACAGAGAAACGTTGGCAGCGTCTGTATTTTGCAACCTGTATAATAATACGTGTATAACTTTATACAGTACATACGCTTACAGGATGTGATTCGTAATTAGTAATTAGCCCACATTTGTTTTTATTTGTAAAAATGTATTTAATTCAAAGTAAGAATGTGTCAGTCAATATGCGATCATAATTTGGCACATTTTGTTGGCTTCATTTTGTTATAATTGCTAGACAATGTTTTGATAATAACAAATTTGCCTTTTTTAAATGAAAACCCACTGTTGGCATGATAAACCTATTCCCTCAATAACAAAACAATTTAACTAACGTCAGCTGATTCTCTGGACAATAAACTTTAGGTGTACTCAATCACTCTTTTACTAGGGGTCAGCAACTGAATCAGTTTTTTGTCAGTGTGATTACCGTATACTTTACTGATCGGCGAAGCGGAATAAACTTGTTTCAAACTAATTTCGAAATGGTTCATATTCAGACATGGTCAGACAGGACTAGTCTGGATTACATGCCCCTAACCACTATCGTTTTACCTGTCAAAGTACGACTGGGAACTAGACAAGGACAGGACTACTTTACAGCTTCAAAATCTTTGGAATTGTAGCTCGGTGCAACTTCTTCCTTTTTGTAGATAAAATTGTCATTATTGCTGGACGTTATGAGGTGTTAGGGTTTGAACTGCCACCGCCAGTAAATTCTAACCTTAAAGTTATTTACACTGAAGTAAAAATATCCAATTTTGGTACAAAATATTATTAAATGTTTAAACGCATTAAGAAACTTCATAGCAGTATATGCATTTGCGTCGATCAAAAAACATGCAAAGTAATGTTTAAAAAGACGGAAACACGGAAACAACCGAAAAGTGCCGATTGTACTAATCAACTTGCCAGGCTATAATGGCGATACCTCACGTAACTGAGGTTCCATTAATATTGTTTTAGTGTCATTACAATAGAAACATATGTTACAAAATATATTAGGTAATAAAATAAACGAGAGTTCTAATATCTAATCATTGTTAGCATCAACTATTTGTCATAAACACAGTCAAGTGGAAGTCTGTTACAAAATTACAACAATTTAGCATTGCATTCAACTTTTAATGATAAAACAAAGAAAAAGTACCGTAGTTACTCTAATAAGTGCGCTTTAGGCGAGAATGAGAGTATGCGAGTATAAGATGAATGAGCTTAATTTACCGCCAGCATGAAGGCGATCTTTGATGCTTTGCATCAATATTTTTTTGCACGCAGTGTATATATTGTACTTGCTATTTGGTATAACTATGACCCTGAAATATTTTAAACGATACTAAAAACTCTTGTAAGTGAATGATAATGTATGGGTGTATGCATACGTAAAAAGGACTACAAAGGGACACGTGGTTTGCAATTTGAAAACGCTAAATGTACATGAAGTATAGCTTGAAGGTGCACTTTGACACTATGCTTGTTTCCGCACTGTCATGTAAAAGCAATGACAAAGAGTCAAGAGTCCAAGAGAACATAAAGTGTGATCAAATAACATAAAAAACTATCTACAGCATGATTGTGTTCGTATATGGTTATATGTATACCTTATAAACTAAATTTTCTGTAAATGTTATGATCCGTTCCTGCACCGGCTAGCAAGATCCAGTCATTTGATCAGCTAACCAACTTTCATAACGATTAGAAACTACCGCATTTTAATGTTGATTATGCAAACATTCGGCTTGCATTTCAAAGATCGAGAAGATAGGTGTCTGTAACTAGTTCTTTTTAAGACCTTCAACAATTTTAACCTATCTGCTCATATGTCTTTGTCTGTTGAAACAAAGGTTACAAAAGAAACCAAATCGTATCAGATATCATGTTTCTTAAATAGATATAATATAATTATTAAAATCAGAGTCTAAGTCTTGTTATTGAGATACTTTGGCATTTTGTAGATTTTTTCAATTTACAGTTAATCTATCATATGAACTGTAAACGAATCAAAGCAATGTTAACGTATATGTTTATTCAATAAATGTTATCGTTTATTTGCAAAAACTGACGAAACCGTTTCTTCCAATTAGTAAATGACGACATGACCTCGTTTCCATCAAATACTTGTACATGCATTGCAATGTTGATACTATGTCCGATTTAGATTAATCTAGCATTCAAGCGTCTGCAGAAAACAAGTTGAGCTGGTTAGACCTTCAAAGTGATATTAAGTATAGATATTGGTACGAATATCACAGAACCTAGATGGACCATCCTGATATCGTTGTGCTATTCTTCTATATTTCTCAAACTAATGAAATCTGACTAAATCAGCATACAGATCAAGGGTCAATGAGTGAAACTGACAATTGTATAATCATCTACATTGTATTTCGTTTCTTGTAAACGCTGACTATATGCTCTGACCAAAATTTTCCAAGATATATAGTCACGTGATCTTCATAAAAGTTTGCCACCCGGCTAGCTCAGTTGGTTGCACGCAAGTCTACAGATCGAGGATTCGCGGGTTCGATTCCCGGGCGGGAAATACTTTCGTGGAGCTTGGTTATGAAATTATTTATACGGTCATTCTCCCTCCTACCAATGATTCCTAATTATGTGGGTTAGTTTTCAATCACTGACGAAAGTATGTGCTTAGTAGTTGGTTAACAGCTAAATCCAGAGATTTAGCCTTTTTCAGGAACAGTGAATAGGTTGACTGACCGCCGTTCAATATGTTGCTATGGCGTTAAACCAAACAAAACAATCAAACAATCAAACAAGTTCCCAGTAGCCAAAATATAGTTAGAAAGATAGTTAGACAGCTAGACAAGTTTCAAATGGTGCATACAAACTATTACATTCTAAGTTCAAAAATACCAATATTAGCCTATGCATTGTAATGTTATTGAATACTACGTAACCTTTACACAACTTATTGTTTTTGCAAATGTCCTAGTTTACAGATATATTGTTTTAAACACCTGTAAGTGAAAAAGAACATTTTACAAAAAGAAATATTTCCTTTAAAATGCCAATGATATTGATTGAATTTCAAAGTGGGAGAAGATCAAACAGAAAGTAGAATTTAGTTGTCGTTACATAAAACAATAGTTTTAATCACTGTGTATTTTATATGAAATCTTGTAATAAAACATTTTATTCGAATTGAATAATAAGTCTATAAATTAAAACGACTATAGATCATATATAGTCAACGTTAACAAAAAATGAATATAGTGTGCTCCTCTGAAAGGACCACTATTTTTAAAAAATAGGCTCTTTGTCAAACTAAAACTTAGAAAGTCAAAAGGTAGACATATTTATTGTGTCTCTAATGCATGTTTCACGGTTAAAAGACATTTTTCACATAGGCGCATAAAGTGAACACGGAACCGTGTCGGCCGCCTATGAGTTTTCCTGTCTGTTATAGATGAATATTTCTTCCACAGTAGTTTTTTACGTGGTGCTATCTAGATGACGTATGGTAACAATGTTAGCTTACATGAAAATGATAATGTACGATCTAATTAGCATATCTTTTACCGAGTTTATGCCATGTAGCTTAATGAAAAACCAATGAACGGCCATGTAAACCTGTCTAAGATGTGTGTATCTAATGATCTCATAATTAATCATAAACAATCGACAGGAGGCTATATAAAGTCGGTGAGGAGTGTCTAGAGACTATCATTGCGGAGGGACCACAGTTGTAGTCTCACTAGAGTCAGTGTTAGCCTTCTTCCTAGGTGTTCTAGATTAATATTCCTTAAAAACGGAGAGTTGTTTTTTCCTTATTTAATATTTAGTTACATAGTTTATTAAATTTTCTACAGAAGGAATTATGTCATTCAGAAAACGAGCTGACGAACATGCTTGGAGGTTTGCAGCGGATTCTGACTACTTAAGTTCACCAGGGGTTAGCAATTTTTGTCATTTTTTGATATTTTAACACTTTAGCATAAACAATGTCCTTAACACTTTTGCATGAATATTTTTGTTGTACATGTATAAGTATATACAATGTACATGCGATATATAAATGTATACCTGATCGGTTATTTTTTTATTACTTTGAGTAAAAGTTTCACTTTCATGGTATTCGATGAATATGATGCTTTTAGAAAAAAAGAGTGTTCTGAGAATATAAAAACGTCAAATTTTTTTCACTGCAGTGAAAATATAAAAATACGTGATTTCAAATTTAAATGACGTATATTTTCACTACGGTAGAAATTCAAGACAAATATACATCAGCCTGAACAAATACAAGAATAAACGAAATAAATTTGACAACAGTATGTTTATTTATGCGGCACATTGCTTTGGCAGTGATCTAGTATCGTTTGATTTTAGTCCGAGTTTTCATTTCGACATATCTAAAAAGAAATGGTATAAAAAGTTCTAAAACATTTAATCATGTGTCGAAATAAATATATAGAATATCTAGTCTTAGGGTTGAAATCTTAAATGGTATTAACACTATAAATGTAGAGGAAATTCGCCTACTATGAAGTTATTGATTTGTTAAATTATTTTTCAGAGTGAGCTAAGAAAACATATTTTGGGTTCACGATTTTAATTTATTCCGATTTTATTCATTGCTACTTGAATATTCTGTTTCTTTCGTGCATTTTCATTATTCGTTTTGTTCAAGCATAGTGGCCACAATTATCACGTGAAACCAAGTTTATACTTTTATAGCAAATTTTGTCATCAAATGCCAAGCGTTGGCTTAAATAAAATTACTGATAAATACTTTTTGTTTGAATATTTAAGTTGAATCTATAACTGCAAAAGCAATTATATGATAATTCACATGTTTAATCGCATACAAAATATGAATATTGTCAAAAAGTTCAAAGTAAACGCGTATTAATCTGAAAAGTACTCCGTGTGCACGTCATCCGCCATCCACCGTCCATCATCTAACATCGTCAAAACTGTTTAGTCAACGATTTGGCGATATTTTATTATGACTATGTCACCCTTGGACGATGTACGTCTGCCAAAACTGGATATGGACGAAGAGCGAATTTTGACGTATGACGAATTTCAATGATAACGTACAGTCTCAGAGATGCACAGGGAAGCGTAAAAGATACTCATTCACAGATTTCAACTGAAATATCAACTTTTTCTTGAAACTATCAAAAATTGTTTGGAAGCATTGTTAAGCAAAAAATAAGTGATTTGATAATGACAAATTTAGGGCAAATTGACATACAAGTACAAATAATGGTGTTTCAAGTAGTAAAATTCTACCCCGTATGTCACGAAATAATAGACAATTTTAGTGCATATTTGTGCCTTTTATTGTATATTTCTTGCAATCTATAGGACAGTTTGTCCTTAAATATTAAGACCTAATTTTTTGACACAATTACAGACAATGAATGGTATTTTGAAAATAATGAAAAAATTTAAACAAATCAGTAATCTAGTACCTTTAATTAGTGGCAATGAAATTTGTAAGCAAGTATCCAGCTCTGTTTGGGCAGAGCTTAGATGAACATCAAGGTTTTACGTATCAATATCACATGGAAAAGTATCAAGAAAGATCTGTGTCATGGTGTCAAGAACCTTTTCATTTCTTGGACCAATAACAATAAGTTGTTTATAAGTTATTGTATCTCATTATGATCATTGATCATCTATTATATTGTCATCAGACATATTGACCTAGTCCATGTTTCATGTAGTAGAATATAAATTGTTTATTGTTTCATTTACTTAACAGACATACCAGAGTTAATACATTTATGCCAAGTATCTTAGCGAAAACGGCATCCCAAATTATTGACAGACATAAGAATACCGGTAAATTAAACCTTAGGAATTGTTTAAATAGCCAGGCATACATACTTGTATATTTTGCATTGTACCTAGTTTGTTATTATGGAATACCTTATCACTGAAATTTGATCTAGATTGTTTCTGGTATTAAATCGTGGTATGTAAACGATTTGTTACATGGTTTACATATTGTGTTTCCCCTTAATGTAATAACAAATTCATTTCTAAAGCAGTGTTTATGGGATACCCCACCTTGACTTAATTTTTTAATATGTGCGCATACAAAAGTACCTAATGTATAAATTCACTAAATCATGCTTAGAAACAATGCATTTAAGCCAACCTGAGTTAAATTTTTGAAGGTTTTGAAGGGTTCGAAGATTGAAAAAGATTTGTAAGACAGGGAAGGGGGACGACTTTATAAAATATTTATCTCAATGATTTCATATAATTCATGCTTTCGCATCATTTTCTTTGGTAAAGTCATCCAAACGGACTGTTTCATATCTTAATAAATTTTAAGCAATATCTCGAAATCATCGTGCGCATTATAGAAATAGTGCATGCGTATTTCTGAACTAGAAAACCACAAATTGAACAGAATCTAAGGCCAAGTATAGACACTGGGGTGTTTTTTTTTTCTTAAAAACTTATGATTATAGTTCAACATTTCTTAATGTTAAACATATTTTTCATGTTTCCTTGTGTAATATTAACAAACCTTGCATCCTTAAACTCTTTTACATCCTGTTTCTACATCAAATATTTACACTAAGTCTCCATTTTTGTAAACAATGTTACACACGTGTTTTCAATATTACTATATAACTTATACGGTACCTGTACAAGAATATACTTTTAGTGTGAAAATGTGTTTTATATTATTCTGATTTTTTATGTATTTAAAGTAAAACTATATAGAATATTGTTTATTCATGCGCAATTTCACCTGAAACATAAAACACAAATTAAATATCGTCTGCATACAATACATCAGCAGCGTGTTCAATTACCTTAAACGTTCCGAAACGTTCCGTAACGGAAGTGTTGGAACAACTCAACCCATAGACAAATCAACTCGAGACAGCTCAATCTCCTACTAACGGATTGAGTTGTCCAAACATTGAGTTGAGTATTACACGGGTTGAGTTGTCTTCGGGTTGAGTTGTCCCGTACCCGAAACGTTATCTAACAGTAGTAACTAAACACGGGACTGGTTTGCCAAACCAGTTAGCCAATACCTCGTGGAGCTTAAAAGTTAGTTAGCCAATATATCGTAGAGCTTAAAAGTTTGAATAGCTTGTGCAAGTTTAATTGAGACAGTGACAATTTTTCAAATATCAGTCGCATTTATAAAAGCAATTGTCCATCGTAAAGCTAAAATGTTTATATAGTTTGTGCAAATTTATCTGAGAACATAAATACGGTCTTAATCGAAGTAATAACCAATTAGTAACCCATAATGTAACAAATGCAGTATGTAGCTTTAATGTCCGTCTGCCTAATTAAGTTTCTTAGGGATCAAAAAATATTAGACTTGTTATATCTATAATTTGATTGCCTATGAAACACGACCACTGATTGTCCGATACGAGTCTTTTGAAAGTGTCTTAGGGAATCCTAAAATAAAATTTATTACGTTTGAATTTAGATCTACCTGTAGGAAGAACAGCTGTTTTAATTCACTCGTGATTGCGTTCAATTAATTTACATTGCCTGCGTCTAAGTGTACACTGCTTTTGTATGTTACGATTTTGGGCACGTTCCACAAGGTGATCGCTAGCTACCGCTTTTTGAAAGCGATTTTTGTAGCTTAAGAGGTCTATGGAACGATTTGCTTCAAGCTAGCAAATCCAAGATAGCGACTTTCTCAAACAACAAGTTCCGAATTGTAACAAATGAAAAATACTTAAATCGATTGTCACCATGATTATTCTATTTTACCACTTTGACGAAATATATGCATTAAATAAAATATATGTATATACCAGTATTCTTGAAAAAGAAACACGTTCCATTATGGGCAGCCATTTTGAAATAAGCAGAAGTGTTCCGAATGATACAGCTAGCAAGAAAAAGACTTGCTACGTATCGCTAGCTGGCGATTCGATTAAATTTGCTCAGTCGTAGCAGACCGTTCGCTATGTAGCGATACAAAGCGCTCGCCTTGTGGAGCGGGCCCTTTGTAAGCGACAGTTCGTTATATATTTGTTAACTGTGATTTAATCAGATTTATAAATGGCTGTATTTTTACATCAAATCAAGCAAGTTGACGTCGATGGAGAAAATGTATTCAGCATATTCAATGTTTACAATAAGTAATATCTTTATATAGCTGACCTAAGTATAATTTTATTTATCTCAACAATGAAGTTTTTTATGTTTTTTGTCTGGGACTATCAGCCAAAACTATACTTAACGAAACCTCTAAGTACACCGATTTCAATTTGTTGGAAATGTTTTGTTTTTTTCATTTAATATATATATTATATATAAATATCGTCTGTTTCGACAGGCGCAATAATATCTAAACTCATTAAACCCCTGAAAATCAAACTATTTTCTGCGCTAAGCTAAAACGCCGATAAGTGCAATAAAATAATTAAACTTCGTAACCCAAACAAATTTAGTGCTTCAGCGCTTTGATTTGTTACTATATGTGCGTCTTATATTATATATATTGTATTGTTGGCTTAAATCAGCGTGTTCTGTAGTCTGGTTTTCTAAGTACTTGTTTTTGTAACAGATTTATTTCTGTTTGCGGAGGCAATCGCGGATGCTATGCATTTCTGCTTGCAAAATTTTTGTTGTCTTTTGGTTTTTGTACATATTTTGTAGAATTGCAGCGCAACAACGCCGGCTTATATAATTATTGTATTTATGAGATACACACGATTGCAATGTGAGGTTGCCAGAAGTAGAAATTCTTTCTTGCATTCCGTTTATAATCACTAATTCTGATAATTATGAAAATCTCAGGTAATTTATTGATACCAACGCTTAGTGTTACCTTCTAACGTGGATCAGCTTTGAAAATGTTAATTTCAATTCCTGAGATAAAGTTTTTAGACAAAGCTTTTACAGGTGCCCGTTTTTTTGTTTTGCATGTAAACGCATTCCATGTCTGTCATTTCGATTGTCTTGGAGTTTTTAACAAAATAGTCTCGTAATTATTTTATTGCAATGCTCACATGAAACCAATGTATGCACCCATTAATATGCTTGCTGTTATAGTAATAGCTGAAATAAGACAGTAGCTGTATAAAGTCTAGGAACATTCATCAATATGTAGGCAATAAAATGTATATTCATTTATTTTATGTTACTAAGTCTTGCGAGAAATTTCTTGAAAAATGAGTACGGTAGGTCGAAATAATAATTGAAAGGTTGAGCTTATTCGTACTGGGATGGGTTCGGTTTTTCTTTTTTGAAAACTCCACCCCCCCGAACAGACCCCATCATCCTTGGGGCGGTTTCGTGACGCTAATTTTTTCGCTCAAAAACTGACATTTTCTGCATACGCGGACCTGTCGAAAAGTTCAAAATTTCACGAAAATTTTTTTTTTTCAGTTTTGGCCTAAAAAGGCCTCAGCGGGTCCGAATGTAAGTTTCCTCACCATCTTAGGTGGATCTAAGCCCCAAAAACCTGTTTTAAGGGGGTCAGACCGCTCTGAAGGCAATAGTGCGGATTTGCATATTTGGGACCCCTGAAACGCATAATCGAGGCCGCCGCTATCCGCGCCCCTTTAGGACCCTGGTTACGCGCCTGACCTTGACCGACTCCACCCCCCGAACAGACCCCATCATCCTTGGGGCGGTTTCGTGACGCTAATTTTTTCGCTCAAAAACTGACATTTTCTGCATACGCGGACCTATCCAACAAGTACAGTTTTAGGCCAAAAAAATAAAAAGCCTATGAAATCCCCACTTTTGGCCTGGAAATGCCCCGGGAGACAATGACATTGTCATCCCGGGGCATTTCCAGGCCAAAAGTGCGGATTTCATAGGCGGTTCCGATCCATCTCCCACGGTTATAGCGCGCAAACGCCTGCGTGGCTGGGCTTTCACACCTCTGAGATGAATAGAACTGAGTATCCCTGTTAATTGCAGTAGGAAACCACTGAGAAACATTACCTGGCCTCACGCTTTCCCGTTTCACTTGCGAACCCCGGTTATGCGCGTTTCTTTGACCGATTTGACTTCACCAACCAACCCCATCCACCAACCGTCCTGTTTGGCGACTCTGAATCCTCCGCACCAAAATTTGCAATTTCTTGCAATTTCTTGAATTTTCTGCATACGCGGACCTGTTGAAAAGTTCAAAATTTCACGGTGGGTAATGAAAAATCAGGAATCGAGGTTTTTTTCAATTTCTGAAAATTATGGTCGAGATTTTTGTAAGACGAAAATTATAAAAAGGTCTGGCCTAACTCACAGTACGGTCTGTGAGTCCAGTTTAGAGAACGCAGACGCACTGTGTTAGTGAATACATGTACTAGGACTGCAACTATTCGATTCGATACATCGAAAAATTGCGACGGCGCCGATTCGACATTCAAGCGAATCATTGCAGTCCTAGTCAGCTAGTGAATGCATACTTTTGAGCTACCAACTATAGAGGTACAAAAATATATAATATGTACTAAGTACCATATAATTGAAATTATAATTGTAGATGAAAGTCGCTATACTTTTGTGGTTGAAAATAAAATTTTCAACTTATATATCAACTTTTTCTGAAACAAACTAAATTGTATGGAATCATTTTCTGAAGCAGGAAATTGGTGTTTTAATAATGACAATTTAAGTGCAAATTGACATACAATTACAAATGGAGGTGTTTCAAGTAGTAAAAAACTACCCCGTATGTCACGATATAGACAATTTTAGTGTATTTTTGTGACTAATTTTGTATATTTCTTACATTCTGTGTGTCAGTTTGTCTTGAAATATTAAGATTTTTTTTTGACATATTTACAAACACTGAATTGTATTTTGAAAATATAGAATAATCTTGACCACACCAATGAACTACATGTAGTACCTATTATTAGTATTGTTAGTACTATTATTTACATTATATTCTTTATGGCAATTGATACAGCGGGCATATACAATGTATTTATTCGATCACAAGAACAGAGACAACCATTGGTGGATTAACGCAATATGTTTGGTATGGTTGGTAAAACTTCAATACCCAACACTGTACTTGCTTGTGTTTAAATGCTAATTAAGCATACTAAAATGTTTATTTACATTCATATTGTTTTGCTTGAACAAAAACAACAGTATGTTTTTTTTATTGAGCAATAAAATTATTATTGACCTTAAGTCTTCGCTTATGAATCAATTCTCATATGCTTCATTCGGCCTTGTGTATTGCGTCTAGATAATTCTCTCAGACTGGTACCCTTTTACTAGACAATATCGTTGAATGCTTTGTAGTGGTATGAGTGTGTGGTACGTATTAGAATCTGGGGGTTTCTACAGTATTGTAACGGCGATTGGGTTTACTACTCAACTTCTGTAGTCTGACTGTGAAAGCTTGCTTTGTTGAACCTCATTTTTCACAACCCATGTTTTTCACAAATAGCGTGAAAAGTACGTTAGCATACAAATTTCATACAAGCATAGAAACTCATTTTCACAGCTTAAAATGTGATGATAAAAGTGTTTGAAAATTTTGAGTTTTCTGGAACGCATTTTTCACACCTGAATGTCTAACGTATTTTTTTTCACGTTGCTCATTTGTTAAAAACTCGCACGTATTTTTCACAACTTGTGATAAACACGTGCTTAATTTTCCCAAGTTGTGAAAAACGTGTACGCGTATTGAGAAAATACACGATTTATGAAAAAATGAGATTCAACATTGGTTTACAGTCAGAACGTAGAACATTAACACTTATACCATGATAGAAAGGCAATGGGCTGTAAAGTTAGTGGTTGGATGGTGGTTGACCACAGGGGTTACCGTTTGCTCGGCAAACGTTATATTTCAACTTGCGTATGTGTTCATAAATATCTTTTTGATTAAATATCATATTATGGGCATCTTATAACCACCTGCTCCGTAGGCAAATTGTGAACCTATACTTTCTTGAAGCACCAATAATAAAATATACTTATCTTTCATGTGCTACTAAAAAACTTGATCGGCTCTGTACAAAGGGTCTGTGGCAATATTTAACCAGCATACAGTTCACTAAAAGCTAATGGTCACTTCCTGTTTATGATAACACATCAAAATAATTATCTTCTCTAGGTTTTTATTATTACAGAAAACATCATAATTGCTTTGCTGTTGTTCTTATATCAAAGACATTAATAACTTGGCAATGTTTGAAATAGTTAATGTTTCCGCCTACCGCTACATTGTACCAAAGAATACGTGGGGCATAGTTTCCTATAACTAGGCCATTGTTCTTACTTAATATAATGTCTGGCTTTTTATTTGTTGTTGCTTTTGAGTGTTTTTTAATTAACAAATAATCAGTATTCCAACAGTGTGTAAACAATGGTTTACTGGCCAATATAGCTATGTACATGTATAGCGCTGTTTAGCAATGACCTTCTAGATAAAGCACAGCTGTACAGCTTGCTAGTCCGTAGCTTCTTTAAACAGAAAGCCAAAATACCTCTTGAGAGAGAACATTTACCCATGCTCTTGGTGACAGTGCTTACTATCCTATGTATTAATGACAGACTCGGATTTTTGAATAATGGAGGTACCTGCAGGTCTCAGTAAAATTAAAGTTTAATGTTTGGTTTAAGTTTAAAGTATACTTCCATATACATTTTCAGCTGACTTTACAATCCTGTTGGATAACCCCTTTTTATTGAAGTCACCTCCAGGCAGGCGATCCCTAACAATACCCACTTACACCTGGGTGGCGTGGACCAACTGTACGTTACTTTCTTGCTCCAGAAAAGTATCTGTGCCTCTAGTGGGATCAAACTTGGAACCTCTCGATCCATAAGAGCGCGTCCTACCACCGAATCACTGCTTCTATTGTTGCCTTATAACACAAAAATATCCAAATATCGCAATCATAATTATAACATTTTTTCTCTCTGGTCTTGTTTGCATTGACTCCTTACTACATATCTGAAGCCTTCATTAATCGGTTATTAATAAGCAATGTAGATGCCTCAGACGCCGCCATGTTTTAGCTCTGTCAGACTCATTAACGTAGAGCAAAGGGAAGAAATTTCTGACTACATATTTTTGTTGCTATCAAATTAACCATGGGTTAATAAGAAAATTGTTGTCATAAATATGCGAAAAAGTAAATTTTGTATCTATATTTTTTATAGGTAAGTGAAAAAGCATAAAATGGAGTTCTTTTACAAAAAAAATGTGTGAGCTGGTTTTGCTCCGTTTATGGTTTCAAAAAATGGCATTTTTCACGGAATGATATTGCGATCGTTTATAACATTTTTCACGTACAATCAACAGAAATAACTGAACAGAACGTATTTTACATGTATATTTCAAAAACGTCTATTAACACAATTAAATAGTCGATTAACTAAAAATTTAGTACGGTTAGTTACGGAATTAGTATTAGTATTCTCATAACAAATAAAGGGTCTTCATATAAAAGTGAACTGTTGTAACTATCGACTTACAAAGAAATCCTAAAATAATGATATGTCATGATCAATATATTCAAAAGCTAGACGTTTCTTCATACCTGGTACAGAGAAGCAGTCCTAAGATGTTTTTTTTGCTCAACGAGTTTATGAAATGATATTTTTGCTTGGGGGAACTTTGTTTGTTTGGGGTTTACGGCGCACCAACACAGAAGGGTTATATCGCACCGAAAGCAATTGCTGATACTATTAACGTAACCGAATTCTAATGGTACTTGGAGGAACAGTTACGATTATATTCAATTGTATAAAACAAAACTTACATTTTCTAAGTCCTTTGTGGTTCTGTGGTAGTCCTATAAAACAGGTTTTACTGTATATTTAGTTACTGTAAGGTCAGTAGCCTGTTCAATTACCCTTAACGTTCCAAAACGTTCTGTAACGAAACATTCGGAACTCCTCGGCCATTCGTTTAGGAACGTTTAGGGTAATTGAACAGGCTTCAGTACTAGATGTTACTGTGCCATATACAGTGCCTACCATAAGTTCATAGACGAAATCCTGCCTTTATGATAAACTGGTTCTCATTTAGCCATGGGTAAATTCTTAAATCAACATAAATACATTTACTTACAGGTCGTATTCTAGGTCATGCGTGTTTTCGTACTTTAAACAATGGACCAGTCCACAACATGGTGAATAAGCTAATGCATGAATAGCATTTCAATGATTTAAACATACCACTTCGATATTGAACATTTATTATAAGTAGTGTATATGACCATTATCAATTCTATATATTGAAGTGTTTATGAAATAAGTGTAAACTAACTTAACTATGAATTTGTAAAAATAATTCACCCCTAAATATTTGAGTGTAATGAAACCGGCAATGTTTTTATACGCAATGTTTACGTGGATTTAAGTACCTGTATGTTTATTGGAATGCATTCTAATCAAATGAAGTTTTTGGCGGTATGCGGTATGCACCACAATCAGTTTTTTTCTCAAACTTTTATTTGTCCAATAACTTTTGTATGGCACTGTATAACTTTGTTTATATCAGCAAAGTATAGACACTTTAGTCAGCATGATTATATACTTCTTGTATACAAAATTCTGTAGCCATTTATTTGCTTTGGCAATTGGCAACGATTCAAGTCAACATCTATAAGCAAGACATCGTGGTTTCACAATTATTTTACAATCTGATTGGCGAGTTATGTGCATTCTTGTCTTGGTTTTAAATTCCTAATTGCTTTAATTATGTTATCTTTATTGAAAAACACTGGTTTATGAGTCAGAGCTTAAATCTATTTGATGAACCATGGCCATTACAGAAACATCTCATACTTGGTAGAATTGTTTAGAAAGGTAGATTTATTTTCATGATGTTTTTGATACAACTTTTCTTATTCCTCTTCGCCCACCTCTAGACATAGTGTCTTTATTTCTAGCTCCAATATAAGTGTGTCCTGTGTTTTGTCTTGTTCCAATTAAGATGGATCAGTTTTAGCTCAGTCTCCAAATATCGTCACCAAATTACATACTGCCCTCCTTCTCCAACATTGTTGATTCCACTCGAGGGCTTGTCTTGTGATGTTTGGTTGTGATATAATCTATGTTCTCAGAATATGATAATAAATAGAAACAGTGACATTTATGTGAAATAATGATATCTTTTTTCCCCTTTATTCAATGTAATAAAAAAACATTGTTAAGTCCCTGTTTTCGTTATTTGTTTGGGGTGTGTAATGGTCTGGCAAACTGACGCTGTTCCTGATATGTTTGCTTACATCTGATAAAATTCCAAGAATAGTGCTTGGTTGGACTACAGAACTCATTTTTCCTTATCGTCCCCTTAATGCAAAAAAGGTACCATCATATATAACAATTAAGAACACTATGGTACCTTCTTGAATTAAGGGGACGTAGATAAAAACGTTTCCCCTTACAAATGTTAAAGTATAAGGTTATTGAAAGTAAAGACATGTTAACTATGTTGCTGTGACACAGATATACAATTCTAGTTTAGACTTATTTAAAGGGGTTTAACAAAAACATAATGTTAATACGGAAAAGTAATTGGATTACTGTATGGTATTCTGTATGTGCAATCAAATCAATGATAAATACACATCTAACATTCTTATGCCTTGCTTTTATTATTATCTGTATAATAAAATACAATGTTACTCATTGCTATTTCAGTTTGCGATTAGCGCTAACTTGACTGTATAAAAAATGCATAAAACAAGAAACTGCTCCTTCAGCAAAAACTGTAGCTGCATTAATGGGGTAAATTCGTAGTGCTGTTTGTCCCTATTTATTCTGGAGATCGTTAGGTAGGAACAAGTTGCTCACTGACAAAGAGCGAATATTAGTTACATGTAGTATTATTTGTGCGCCTTGATTTTTTAAGAATCATCACGATGTTCTATTCAGAATTATTTTTTATTTATGGTAAAGGCCTATCCGAATAATATCAAACGATTTTCTGACGTATTAAAGAACAATTTTTATTATTTGGTTTTGCTTACTTTTATTGTCAATAAATATGTCTTCCAAAAAAGAATTCCCAGCTTTACTTATAATAAACCCAGCGTAAAATTATTAACAGGAGACAACTCCGTTGGTAACACTGAAACAAATCCTCGTATTGATTATCTCCCTTTGAATGTATAGCACTCTAATCTATTTGTGTGCATGATAGTGCATTTATCAAGTTTAAAACCGACTTTCTCAGGAATGTGCTATACGTAAGAACATTAAGTTTTCATACTCTAAAACGGGGTTTATTGCATTAATACACTTAATATTTTATGAGTAAAGAAAATGTTCTCAAAATAGTTTTGTACAGTAAATACTGATCTGCACGATTAAAACTGTGAAATATACAATAAAGTCTAAATATACTGGTCGTTAATCATCGTTTTTTTCCGAATCCTAAGGAGAATACTTATTATTAAGCATTTTGAAATATTACGAAGATTCAATTTATGAGGTTTGGATATGTACATGTATAGTCTGGAACTAATTATATTCTAATTGTAACGAATAGCGAGAATAATGTTCAACGCAAGACTAGCATTTTGCCTAATTCCTCGAATAAGCTTTACAATAAGGGACCTTAGTCAGTTATTTCCCCTTGTATACTCTTCAAATAGGTAGGTCCAATTAGTTGGATTACTCGGATTTTACCCTTACTTTTCAATGTCAATTTGCCAAAATTAATCTGATATAACATTTTTGTAAATCATTTAATGTGTTTGAAAATCAATCAAAGTATATTTAGGGTAAAGAGCTATCTAAATTTTACCACTTCTGTTAATAACATCTTTTACAAGAAAGATATTAGATGAAATATTTTGTAATCCCTACATAGGACTTCAATGATAAAATCCGAGAATTCCAACTGTAAGGACCTACTTGCCAATTGGATTGCTTCAGATTTTATTAGGGAAAAATAACTGACAAGAGTCCCTAATTGCTAAAATCTTTTTTAATCAGGGGAAGTAACTGCTGCTGAAAGTTGTGCATTTTGTTTTGGAAATTCAAGAAATACTACTCTAGCTGTTAATACCTATATATTTACTTAGAGTTTCCTCCCTTGCATGTTTCCTCTAATGTCGAAACTATGTACAACTGCTAGAATCATTAAAGTTATTAGTCAGCTGGCATCTTTCCATTTTTCGTTGTTTAATGCGAAAATGTTGTTCAAAATACTTATGCTTTTAGAATATTACTTCATGAAAACTATTACACGCAGAATTCAAAGTTCATTCCAGGAATTTTAACCAGAAAAAAAACCCTCAAACTTTTCTGATGCCAACTTTTTGTGAATAGTGAAATTGATCTCTTCGTGGTTTTCTTTCCTAGTAAAATAATCGTTAAAACCTTACTTAGTATTATGATAGGTATTTTGAAGACCTACCGTGACGATTAGATAATGCTTTGTACACAAAATCTATTACTGTTCGACGAACAAAAGTAGAATGATTTTGAAGGCTCAACTGAGGCTTAAATTGACCCTTTGAACGCTCATCACATTTCCTTTTCTTAATGTTTTTAAACTTTTATAATATGCACAGAGTTGGTTCACAATAACAGGGGTATCTTAAAATAGGCACACTAGCGTATCTCTTTTTTGTCCTTGTTGATTCATAATTTTCCAAAATGTTTTATCTTATAAATTAGTGATAGGTAGAGCTGTAATCGATATCGATGTATTGTCGATATTTTATTTTCGATCAATAATCTATATGAATTTTAAAATATCGATAATAAAGCCTACGTAGATAAATGTATAAAAGTGTCAAAATTTTCAAGTGGAACCTTCTATAGTGAGCTGAAACAGGTGCGCTGTCATAATATGAATGAATAATAAACAATCAATTGATCTTTTTATTTATTTATTATCAATACAAATGTTTAATGCAAGATACCAAATGATGACAAATATGCATGTACATCTATTATAAGTTTATGACATCATAAATGGTCTGTATAGTACTGCAGTGAATGCATCGATATATATCGTTGTATCGTCGATATTCATTTCTCGATATATCGATATCGTCGATACGCTTTAAGCCTAATCAATGACAGCTCTAGTGATAGGACATTATTCATTTTGAGTTTGATGTCACATCATTTTGTTGAAGAAAATAGTATACTTTATTATTAATAAACGATATTATTATATTGAATTACGATATATATTTCAATAATTTATATAATGATATAGATTTTAAGTAATTAGAATTAGGCAGTTAAGGAGTTGAGACGTAAAACACGTATGTAAAGCTTAGGAATATTGACCTGAAACAAAAATATCAATTAATTTAGTTTGGTTTAAACATATTTATTCTCAGAATATCACAAGATTACAAAAATATTTAAGTTTTACAAATGTACAAATTAGATATTCTTTGAAAGGATTAGAACGGAAGAAAATTCTTATTTAGTTCTTCTACTCTTGTAGGTAATTGAACACCTATCTTGGTTTAGACTGTTTAAATAATCTGAGAAAATGAAACAACAAACTTCAGAAACATTAAACAAGAAAAGGACTGAAAAAGAGAGGGAAATATCATTTGGCTACCTTAAATTAGTTAAAAATGTAAAGTTTCCCAAACTTATAATGTATTTATCAGTCAATTTACACGAACTACGAATATATTACATCTAATTATATTTAAGAGTACAAAAGCATGCACGACCTAACAAATGAACTATTTGTAAGTACATTTCACTCGACAAAAATTAGTTGAGTGAAAGCATATAGTGTCACATCTTACCTACGATTACTAACTAATACCATGCTTTCATGTTACCACAATGTTATGAACAATCTTTTTTATGATGAAAACATATGGTACAGGTATTTCATCGATGAAAGAAATTCGATTAATACTGCTAAGTGTCACTGTATACTGCCAAGTCAAGTTTAGTCTGGGAGTTACTTCCCCTTACACTACGTTATAAACGACAGGACCAGAAATTTTAGTCAGAGTTGTCGTTCTTACATCAAAAGACGTCGTTTGTCTGAAACGATGCTTTACATATGGTAACAGGTGCTTTATCGAAGGGAATGATAGCCGTTACCATAAGCTACATGTACCATTGGCAGACGATTCCGGGGGTAGAATCCGTTAAGATTCAAGATGACAGTTTGCTGTTTGCGGTTACCATAGGCCTACTATATAGACGGTTTCGACAATATACTAAGCAATCATAACTATTGGACAATCTCCGTATTCTGAAAATATGCATGTTTTCATCGGACAAAGTTTCGGATGGCATACTAAGGAAAGTGGTAGAAGCAAGCATACCGTTCAATAAACATGTTTTCTTCGCTTGAACTACCATAACCTACCAAAGAGGTGTTGTTGAACGTGAGTCTGATAAATAAACGATATACAGATAACAGGACATCTATACACCTGCCATTTCTAATATATTTATCTTGAATAATATATGAATTATTGGTTTGGCAAAAGGTTCACTTATGTAGTTAACCATCTAGTGTTGTATAATTATCACTCGTAGATTACCCACCATGCCTGAACACTGTCCGTACCTTTCAATCATATCGTAAGATCATTATAAGCATAGCCAGATAGCTACACTTTATCTAATGTACAATTAAGTCTACATAGTTCTGTTCTGTTATGTTCTATAATTACATTACTGTTATCAACTTGGTAGACATTGGTAACATTCTACGTATTGTTTTAATGATTTACTCGACTTTTTTCGTACATACTGAGTATGTTCACTTCGAAATTACTACAACACCTTGCAACTAATTATAAGAACTCAATAATTATTATTCAAAGTAAAGATCACGTACACGCCATCCCCCAGCTTTTCCAATTTTCCTCGCTTTCCAAATCCACTTTTCTATTAGAGTTCAGTATCAATTAACCAGAAAATGTTAGAAAGACATACTTGCCGTTGTTTCATTGCTATCTCGGCAATGTGAATATAATACATATTAGATTGTTTGTTCAAGGTAGATATGTGGTACTAGTATGTAGCACCTAGCTGGGAAAATAATTTAGTTTTATAGCTCTCCTTTCAACACAGAGTGCATTATTCTAGCTTCTGACAATAAAGTGAGTGGTATTCGCTGAATCCATTACCTAGGCACTCTTGTGATTCCTTTCAATGTCAAGGTTACGATGAATATTACCTGAGTAAGAGCACGTGGTACATTTACCAGACAATGATACTTCCTACTCACCTAGGTTGTTGGATTTCACTTTGATGTTTCAGAGATTTAATCAGAAATATTTTCACCATCAGAAACATTTCCCCGTGTTCGGGTATTTTTTGTAATAAAGTGTAGCAGCAGTAAATTCGTTGTATGCTAATAAATATGTGCTGTGCATAATTTGATTTGTTTAACTCGTCCGGTTAGCTCATTCGGTATTACGTCTGCCTACAAATGCAACAATTGTGGGTTCGACCAACATACCTTCATGGAGTTCATACAATATTGTAAACGACCATTTCCCCTCATACTTTTGTATCACGTATAGGACATGTTTTAGTCATTGTCAAAGGTATTTGCTTAGTTTTTGTCTACAGATCTAGGGCAGTAGGAAATCTGCAGGATGTCACTATTATAGAACATTACTAGTAATCTTAGAATTTTCAGAAATTCTTTTTTTCCAGATACATGCATGTACATGAATACTATATAATTCTAATACACTCAACTCTGATTGCTCGTCACGGTGTAGAATATACGCTAATGCCAATCCTGTAAGAATGGGATTGTAAAAAAGCAATAAAGTTGTCAAACTATTTTGGACACGCTATATAGGAAACATGTTTTAAAGAGCAAACAATCACAGAAAAAACAAATGTCATTGTAGATGCGGTTAAGCTGAATATAACCACAAACACTTCAAAGAATGATCAAGGCCAAGTCCTAGACGGGATAGGTAGTTTAAGCCAAGTAACATAATATAGATCATACGTGCGTGGATGGCATATAGTCCGTGTATATGATTCTTTACTTTGCCAAGCTGGTAGAATGAATGAAATGCTAATAGTTTGGCACATGTTGAGTGTAGATTCTTGCAAATACGTGCAAATATATGCACATACATATTCTCAATTATTAGTTTTCAAGAAGTTTCCATCGGTTTTGTTCATTTTCATTTGTTTCATTTTCATGCGTTTTTGCAATTGTGTTGGCTATGTTCAGTGCTACATATATTGTACAATGCAACAATGCATTTAGCAATGTGAGACTTAGAACTAAACAATATAACAAGTATAATGCAATGCATGGTTGGTGCTCTTCGCCACATTTTTCTGACTCATTTCAGTCATATTTCGGCGACTAGTCGACCGACTCAGTACTCACTGTCCCTGCAGAATGCGTAAAATTCTGGATGTAATATATATTGACATAGTACTAAGCTTATTACATGTATCTCGCTATACAATACACTATACCAAACGTTTATTTAGCATTAAGCCTTTTCATTAGGCTTCTGGCCATGATCATTCATAGACAAATTTACATTCAGTATTTACAAAGAACGAACAAACATGCATAAATTCAAATAAGTTATACATATAAAATGTACAGTGGCTGACAATTGCCTCTCTTGATATCAAGGTATGTGGGAGTTTAGGTGTCCACCACGGTACCTAGTAAAAAAAATATATATTATGTATAGAATAGTGTGCATTTGGTGCAAATAGGCGGGCGAATGGCCGCGAGAAGAAAATAGTTCATATCCAAACTTTACGACTTGCAGCTACTGGTCAACGTACGTGTATTAATCTGGTCATGCTCGCTCATACAAATAATATATTCAATGTAATGTAATCAATAGTACAAATATTATTCCAAGGTTCTATTGCTGTGCTGATTCACAGTAATCCGTTGCTACATCTACGCGGTACATAGTTAGTATTATCGTTCCAAACACTCGCAGACTATCAGAGAAATCTTCATACATGAGGTTCCAATCATGGCCACTTCAGTAACAATTAGCCATGCATATGTTCATCAATTACCAATTACCGCTGGTCACTGATAGATGGCACTATTAATATGGTTCACAAATTGTTTGCTTCAGATGTAGATCTAACATTAGTCCAGAGACTTTGTCAGGTATATTGGTTGTTTGTTCACCAGTCGGAAACAATTAATGAAGAAAAAACAAGTGATGATAACAATTATATGCAGGTTCCAAGTACTGTTGTTATCAAAGTACATGTATTTGTCTTGTGTTCGCAATTAGGGCTGGTCAGTACTCATCTAGACAATTTTATAATATTTGTATAATAGCGATGTGTTGTTGCGATAAGCGATCATGGCGCTTGGATATCTATGCTGCATTACGTAGATACGGAACACATTAGAGCATTATATTTAATCATTCTCGTTCCCACAGGCTATCAAAATTCTCGTTACTAGCTCTGACCCTCTTATCCTGGGTATACGAGAATGACGTTTAATTAATTTAGACTTAACATGGACGTATTTTTCGCCCTCATAGCGAGACAGGCAAACGCTTTATGCCATGTTTATTTGCGTATTCGGGGATACAATGAATTTATAGTATTGATAGTTTTATGTTTTTATTAAACAAATCGTATAGATGAGCCGAAGGAGAATGCGCTTGAAGAATTAAAATTTGAATTTTAGCGATTTTGAATCCAGTTATTCTGGTAAACTAAAATACGAGCACATCTAAGATGCTGAGAAATGACGAACAGTATGGTTTAAATAGTCCTAGGGTTGATCGCCAAGATCTAAGTGAGGAGAGAAAAAGAGAGAGGGGGAGATCACGTGTTTAAATCAATGTGTGTGCAAATAGGAACTATACCTTATGTATAAATAAAATATGTTTTGGTTGTTAGACAAGTATCAACAAAAAGATGTATGACGTGAAACCATGCACATTTACTTATGAAAAAAAACAGGTTGACATTTAAGGAAAATATTTGTAAACATATTGGAATGAGGGGTTTGGTACAATGTAAGATGAAACAAACAAGTTAATCATTATAACGTCCCTCCTACTGTTTTGTGTAATTAGCTTAGATACAAAAACTTCTAATTCATCAAAATAATATATCGTACTGGTTGCCGCAATTTTTGCGTTTTTAGCGAGTCACGTGATCAGTATAAAAACTGGGATTGTCGATTCCTCTTACATGTTTTTCAGCTCTTTATTACGCTTATTTCACGTTGAAACAGTAGCTGCCAATAAAGCCATGTCAAATTATAAATTATTAGTGAGACTTATAATTGTTTATTTACTGAAAACAGATTTACCGCGAAATTAAAATTGGCGCGAAAATACCAGAAAACACTTTAATATAATTCTGAGATGCGTTCAACAATGCGAGCGCTTGGGGCGACATCGAACGCTCTCGTTCTGAACGCGGGTACAGTAAATTGTATGATAATGATTCATATATGATAAAAAAGTGAAATATCTCATGTATCAGCAGAAATAATACCCCCAACCGCTATTTTCAATAATGTGCTGTTTGACGCCCACTTGGATTTTCAGCGAGCGCTCGCATTGTTGAACGCACCTCTGATGTCGATGTACCTAGGTATAAAACGCGGAAGTAATTACGAATGTTGTTTATTCTATCATTTTTGTAATGACAATAAAGATGTTTGTAACATGCATAATGCATATTCCCTTGAGACAAAAATCTATACTCTTAGACGTTAAGAGGATGCACATTTCTGTCTTTTATGCACTCTACAGTATGACAATCAGACATATTGTTTTGAAATAAAATCTTATGGTTGTAAGTATAATAATAGTAATTTTATGATGTTCTCATACAATATAAATATGTGTGACATATGGCATACACGATGAGTTCTTTTATAATTGTAATTATAAGCGGACATCAACGTTGTAAATATTTCATTCTACAATTATTAATAATAGTTTATTAATAATTTATGACCATTTCTTCAGTGTACTTATGTTGACATTTTTGCATGATAAAATGTTTATTTCGTTACTTATACATGTAATTAATGCTCACTTTTCCCGTTTTTTTTCTATCCTGCATTGTTTCTGTTTGATTAAGTTCTTCTCTGTTCTATTCTGTCTTGTTCCTGATCAGTTAAGTTCTGTTCACCACTGCTATGTTTTGATATGGTCTGATCTGTTTTTACTGTTCAGCCCTGTCCTACCCTGCCCTTCCCTTCCCTGCTCTGCCATGCCCTGCCCTGCCCTGCCCTGCCCTGCCCTGCCCTGCCCTGCCCTGCCCTGCCCTGCCCTGCCCTGCCCTGCCCTGCCCTGCCCTGCCCTGCCCTGCCATGCCCTGCCATGCCCTGCACAGCAGCCTTAGGTCTTTAGCGAATCCGTGTCTATACTTTAAATGCCGCATCAGATGAAAAACAAAATGTTAAAAAGTGGCTTATTAAGTTTTGGAAGCCAGAACTATGTCTCTGTCGTTGACTGCACTGAACGTAGTACTTTAACATTTGTTCGTATGCTTTCATATAAGTTGAATGAACGATTTAACTCACTTCACAGAAATATTTTGATTTTAACATTGATTTTAGATTATATAAAACTTCAATAAAAATCAGGCAAATAAAAAAAACATTTTAATAGGTGCAGAAAAATGTTTAAGTAATCAAAATAGGGTATCTATAACAAAGTTGATAGGCTGTTCTTAAAAACGAGTTCAATAACTTTTAGACAAAGACTTTTAAAATTAGTTTTCAATATGAATTTCGAGGCACCGTTTCAAGATTAAGTGATCATCGGGTTCCAAGTTGGACCGCTAACAAACAGAAATAGCTATGTCGTTTATTTAATGTAATACAAAATGCATTCGTGGAAAGCTATTCATCATATCACGTGTTGACTTACGTAAATGTAGTATGCAAAATTAAATTAAAAACCTAAAACGACTTTGGCAAACTCTTGCCCGGTTTTCTTTGATCAGTGAAATTGTATTTTCTTGAAATATCTTTGACTCGCAATGGGGATCTTACTGTTGCGTTTTTAAAGTTATGTTAACTTATACTATTCGTGATTTCCCACAATGCATTATATCAAGAATGATAATTTCATATTTTGATCAAAGTATTTTGAAATACTTACATCACAAAAACACTACATAGGTCTGACTGAAAAGACTTTTCAAACATGCACTGATTTTAACAATGCATAGGAATAATGCATTTTCTATTTTGCACGAAAATGTCAATATCATCAATCAATATTAAATTTAAACCATTTATATAACAGTGGCGTAACATAATTATAAAGAGGTCCATCAACGTCGCCAATAGATTGTGTAACTTACTTATTTCTAATGTAATTTTCAAGACAATCGTTTTAGGTGCCAAAGCATTGTAAGCCACGATGTGAAATATTTTGATTTCGTCTTTGGTTGTACACAACAAATGGCATCACAACTCTAAATATAAACTTGTAGTAATTTTATCATCATCCTAACTTAGAATTGCAAAATTATGAAATTGACTTACGATAACTTTTTTCGTAAGATTTTTTTGTGAAAATGTGCACTGTATGCTTGATTAAATAGATACGTTTTCAATAATGCTTTAATTTTAATATGAATAAAATATGAAAATTCAATATAAGTGACGATAAATATTTTCAGAGTAAATACAGTATAAGTGTTTTTGTACCGAGTCTGTACTTATAACATTAACATCAAGTTCTAATGTCAGGTACTATATCCACTCTCAGGTATATCTAAACGACCTACGATGTTGATGAGACGTAAAAACATAAAATAAGCAATAAAACAGTAGTACATGATGAACACTACTCAGTATGATATATACCTTCTCTACTCTCCATTCTAAATAAAAATCTGTTGTTAATATATACAACACTACCAAATATTATAAACAATGGTTAACATTATTATTATAGAGAAGTCATAACATTTACTAATTGTGCCATTTTGTTTTGGAATAAATCATAAAAGAATGTAATACCTGTATGACTAAACGAGCATTAATCTATATATACATGTACATTATATGAACTTAATATATCATATAATGTTATCAAAACTCAAAGTTCTTTGTATGAAGTTATTATATACATGTGTAATATAAAAATATACTCAAATCATAATGTATGATAATTCATATCACAGGCGGCCGACTCGGTCCCGAATAAAAACACCATCAATACATTAATAATTTACCGCCGGCCTGAAGGCCGGTGGTATATTGGAGTCGTCAGAATCTGATGACCATGGTAGGAGCAGTTCATGATTTCTTTTTTTAATTGTGTCCTCCTTTTTTATTTACAAATGTTGACAGTGAGAAATTGCATTAATTTTAGCTTTATAGTAATGCAATAAAATTTCGCGCTTTTTGGGGGACATTTTAAAGAGCATTTTATCCTGAATTTATATTTTAAGACATTGTAGAATATCTGCTCCCCTAAATTGAGGTTCAGGCTAAAAAAACACGTACCGTACATATTTAACGCACGTCTCCGTGTACAGATTTGCTACAGACTCGTGGTAAATAAGCCAAGTGCTAGAGCTGAGAATTTTAGATCGGGTTAATGGTATACAAAGTGCTATGCATGATGTAAAAGTTAGTTATTTGTACTTGTCTGTAGTAAGTTACTGACAGATACTGTCTCTGCATGCTGAACTTTTCGGCTGTTACAGTGTAATTACTGTCTAACTCACTAATGGAGGCCGCCATTAAGTCAGAATAGGTTTGACAATACAGCTGGAAGTATTTTTTGCCGCATATATCTTTGTCTTCCCTTTTGACGTATGTACACATAATGGTACCACCATCCGGCGGTATTTAATGCTTTGCATTAATCTTTTCTTGTAATGTATATATAGTGTTTTTGATTCGGGGCCATGTCGACCGCCAGTTAATGTATTATACTTGTATTGTACATATCATACATATTTTGCATATTATGGCAATGGAGACTTAAAATGATAATGAACAGCTAGGATGTATTACATTAAAGTTTGGCCAAACTTTTCCCTTACTAATTTTTTTATATATTAATAATCGATATTTCTCCGTCTTATGCCATACTTATTGAAATGCAACTATCATCTTGATGCTTATTTTAAGTCAACAGAACAGTAAATTTATTACGAAAAGTACAAAGTACATATCCATAATTACAAGCATTAAAGTATTTAACACTCATAGTCAATAAAGTAACGTATCAAGAAGGCAAGAAGATGAACATAACTACAAGTCTATAAAAATAAAATTATAGGTAGTATTACACATAGTCAAAATATAAGTAAAGTTCGGCTATGTTCGGTTCTATTCTGATCTGCTAATTCATAAGTTAATATAGTTTTAATGGCAACTTTGGGTTGGAACCCATTTAACCATGGGTTATCAATTGTATTGGATTTATTAGTAAGGCAATCTTTGACTTTTCATAAGACCTTATGATATAGGACATTTGTTTAATAGGAAAAATTAGTAGTACCCTGCTTAAGTACTTAGTTTATCTCAATGAGGTTTTTTTTCTAAAATTGATCATAAGATAAAAACCCGGCTCTAATGACGGAACCGCCTTTCTGACGTACACTTGTTAAGCGGAACCTTCAATCACTTGCTGGTTTCAGGCTAGCTAATAAGAGTCTTAATGAACCCTTAGTTTACAGTTGTATAAAACAATATGTGGCGGGAACCAAGACTTTTTACCCGGAAAGACTCTGTTCGGTTCATAGATTTCAATCTTCTATGTATAATGATCAGGAAAACTTTAACACAACTTCGCATTGAGTTTGTCTTATAACTAGCAGTATCATTTGAAACCTATTTTCGATATTTGTTACAAGTACATTTACATACATCAGCAAATTGTAATGAGTCTGAACTCTCCACTCCTCCTCCCAGAGCCGTTCCTGCAATTCATTATTATTTAATACAAGGTCTATCATTGTACATAATCAGATAGGTTACATGATAAACTCGTTGAGTTGTTTCTAATATTAAACAGTTTCCTCCAAATGACATTGAACAAAATAATTTTACGATAAACTGATTCACAATTACTCATGAGAAAAAGCAACAATGAGTAATGTAAGCAAAGTCCAAAATCAACATTTGGTAATTAATCAACATATCACCCTAAATATGATACATGAATAAACTTCAATTTAAGTACATTCTCGTACCCAGAGTCTAGTAGAATTCTCGATACTAGCTAGATAGATCGAGAATCTTGATAACCTCGGGGTACGAGAATGATTATAGTATTGTGTAGTATAGTTTAACCTCTGCTGAGCGCCCCTCTACAGAACAAATCCTCTGCACAACAACATCTTTTGATATTTTCCTCAGGAGCAATTTTAATTGAATTTAACCTCTACAGAGCAACAACCCCTGAACAGCAACACTTTTAGTCCCCCAGTGAGTTCTGTTTAAGAGAGGTTGTGCTGTAAAACTTAATTTGGTATACATTTCCTTTGTCCAAGAACATTTGGAGAGCACTGTTCATGAACGTGGATGACGTAAAACCATTCCTTAAACTATATTTATAATACTATGAGTATTATCTTATCATACAAATTTGCTGTGGATTTCACAAGAATTCTAATATCATATCTGAGGGCAATCGTTGATTTCCTGATTTCATTCGATTTTTTTCTCACCGTTTGATTATTTGTGGAAATGTTAGAAAACGATTCTGTCTGTATTGAGTTTTTGTATGTCGAAGAATTTCAGATATTTCAACAATGATTATCAAGATGTCGGGCTTTTCTAGTCGTAAATGTTTTAGCATATTTTTATTATAATAAGGGAAAACAGGAGAATTGACACAATGTGATTATTGTGTGAATGTAGTGCAGTGGTTGTTTAGATTCGTTTGTTATAAAGTCGATAAGCTCGGCAGTATCAATATGAGCTTCTCTATAAGCTTAAGGTAAAAAACTGACATTTTGCGTGTGGTCGAAACATGGATTCTAAAATTCAAACCTTGGTCATTGAGCATAAATACTACTGTACAAACATTCCAATTACTACAATAATAATTGTGTTCTGCTAGTTACAATGATAGCAAATACCTTAAAACTCTAGTGCATGCTAGATGTGATTTATCGACATTTTGTCCAAACATTAATTTAAAAGACCAATGAATAGAAACTACTCTTTTTTATAATATGTACGTTAAAGTTTCACTCTTAAAGGTACTAGTTCACAGATTTGGTTTATATTTTCAAAATACCATTTAGTGTCTGTAATAGTGTCAAAAAAATAATTCTTATTATTTTAAGACAAACTGACCTGTAAGTTGCAAGAAATATACAATAAACGTCACAAAAATGCACTATAAGTGTCTATACCGTAACATACGGGGTGATATTGACTACATGAAACACCATCATTTGTAGTTGTATGCCAATTTGCACCAAAATTGTCATTATCAGAACACTACTTTCCTGTTTCCAAAAATATTTCCATACAATTTTGATAGTTTCAGAAAAGTTGATATTTAAGTTGAAATCAGTGAATGAGTACCTTTAAGACCAACATAATCGATAATCTTCAAAGCGGAATGCTCTTAATAAAGGAGCCATTTTCTTCTCAAATTTAGCATTTGGGGCTTAAAAATCATCAAAAGCGCATGATTTTGCAATAACCAAGATGGGCTTAATAGCGGAACCCTTTGTAGTAATGTTCTTGAGTCTATGTGGGTGGTCGTACGTTAAGGTGCAAGTGTACTTAAAAGATATTAACAAATGGTATCAAAAGAACAAAAGAAACCTCAAACATAATATTTGAACTCTGTCTTGTAATCAATGTAGACACAACTTGTTTTATTTATTGTTGTACAACATTACATATCTTAGAAATCTAGAAACGTTGGCAAGAAAAACGTAACAACCCTGTCTTTACTGTCTTTAGTAGGACTTTAACCATGGTTTTAGACATTAACAATTATAAAATCTTTGTTCATCTGTCTATCTTGATAATGTATTTAGTTATGAAATTACTTCTGTACAGCATGATGCAGTAACTTTAGAACATATAATATGAAATTAATGGTTTTGGGTTTTTATTGGGAACTTTCAACTTTGATTCCTCCTGGAGTTCAACGTCTTGGAACTCTTGTAATTTTCTAGTACATAATATATACATCTTATATTAAACGTACATGTTCTTGTTGGCCATTAGATTAACAAATGATTCTTGTACAAGCATTTTTATCATCTAGTTAATCACATTTTCTTATTAATAGACGACAAAAGCCTCAAGTCCGGCTCACAAAACTTAAGAAATAGACATTGAAACCTTGTTGCTTTTAAAGACGTTCTGTATAAACTAATTTCATGGAAGTCTGAAAGTATCTGGCAATAAACAGTTTATTTGCAATACCTCTCTACAATTGCGTCAGATTTAGTATTTTTCTATATTGCGTCTCGTTTGTGATATTTCATAATATCATAATTATATGACAAAAACTTACAATTGAGTACAATCCAATTTTAAGACGTTTTTGGATCACGACGTCTAAACTTGCATTAGGGGCGGATTAAGGAAAATTATCTTACATTGTACATATATGAACTTTACCCCCTTTGTCAAAACTAGGGGGTTGGTCCGAACTTTTCTAGTTCGGGGGTCCGAACTGTCGAACCCCAACCACATAATACACATTTTGCAGAAAAAAGCAATATATTAATAATAAAAACAACACATTAAATTTATGTTTATCACCGAGAAAAATTCCTTCAAAATGACTTCAACAAGAAATACACTAATGGACAAGTACATTTTTCAAATTCTAGGGGGGGGGGGGTCCGGACCCCCCTGACCCCCCGCTGGATCCGCCTATGACTGCATACAAATTTGGGAATATTCGGAATGAAAATAAATGTTGTGTTAAAATCAAATACATAATAAACACATACATGTATACCTTTATCATTCGTCAGTTTAAATGCTAAAAATTAATCACATGATATACAACATATGAAATAAATCACTTAACATAAATCACATAACATAAATCACATGAAATAAGTTGGTATATGAAATAAATCACATGAAATTAATCACATGAAATAAGTTGGTATATGAAATAAATCACATGAAATTAATCACATGAAATAAGTTGGTCAGTTCGCTTTAACATATATGAAATTCATTTTCTTATCACAATTACAGTCACTGACAGGTGATTTCAAAGTATCAAACACATTTGACTAAACCTGTGAGCGGATAGCTTTAATTAGTGAACTCAGCCAATTCCATTAACTTAATTCACGGATTTCTAACCATTGTATATCTAGAACACACCCTCTGTCTAGCTGGTTTTATAGTCTACAGTATAGATAATTCTATTATTTAATTATTAACTCATAAAACTAGACACTCATACGTTCTTGTTTCAAACTAGACAAATCACATGTTTTTGTTTAGCGATCTTTAGTTGTTTGTAATTAATTACTTCTGAGTTCACGTGTACCTGTAGAATTAACTATTAATCAAGCATAAGGAAAGTTCGATGGGGATGGACTCCGGCATGCACCCCACCCCCTTTTAAAATTTTATAATATTTGTTTTTAAAAACGTTTTAATCGAGATTCGAAGTATTATTTTTAATTATGTAAATGCGCCCTACACTATCGAATAAACCCCTCACACCTGTACAATTCTATCGCCTCCCTTGTATTTCATGGCGTGTTGAATTGAAGACAACGTGGAAAATTAATTCAAGCGCTGAAAATTTATGTTAGCTTTACGCATTTAGCTACTAAGTTTTTGAATTAAAATTAATACGTTTTACAGATTTACAATCGCTTATCAAATTTCTTGAAAAGTTCAATCTTCCATTGGTATCTGCATTCTTTAAGCTCAATTCATTTCACGTCACTCACATGTAGGAAACGTTTTCTGGCGTTGCCATGGTAACAGACCATTTGCTCAAATCAGCCAAATGATCGCAAAGGTATTCTTGTTTGAAAACTGCGGAAGTAGTAGTAAACTTCGCGTTTACCCTCTTTCATTATTGACTGTACGGTATTTCATGTCTGAAGCATAGAGCAAGTAGGAAGTGACTTTAAACTTTTGTAGAATAGAAAGAAAGTACATTCTTGGATTTGATTTGTTATTCATTCAACCTTAAAAGAAGCTTAGTAATATTTTGTTATAAATACTATTTTGTCAAGTTTTGACAGTCTTGGAATTTCTACTTTCACTCAAACAGAACGGTAAGGATATATAGTTCCATGTTGTAATAATAATTAACGTATTTTCTGTCGGCATGATTAAAGTACTGTCATACTGGAATATAAATATGACTATTGTGTGTTTATATTTGTATATCAACTAACAAACAATGTGTCTTGTTCAGTCAAACAAAATTCTTGTCATTTGTGCTAACCTTACTCTATAGTATATTGCTTGCTTGTCATATGGAAAATGTTATATAATGACATAATTATTTTAGTCTTGCCTGGATAATCATTATAGCAAAGCTCCATAAACCTTAATTGAAATGTCTGTTTTTATCTTTTAATTAAACTAGGATGTATGCTTATTTTTCTGAATTTAACGTAATTTGTAACAATATCTGTGATACAGTAAAAACAAGGATATAAAGTAGACGTGTAGGTATCTTAACAAATTCTCTTACGATCAAGTGCATCGTAGGTCAATTTGTAACAAATTTCTCGCAAAACAAAGAAGATTACAAAAATGATATTGATAATATGTTCGAAAGGTGTAGATTCAATTGTGTTTTTTAAATCTTAAACACAATTTTTGTTTTAAGGTTCTCTGCATTTGACGTACGGCAAATATTGTCGTAAGAAAGTTTATGAGACTAAATATTTGACCATATTAACTACACACATATCGCGTAAAATCTAATATTTTCTTGAAACACATTTTCTGGAATACATTAAGTTCAATATCATACATACATATGTTATGTAATGCTTATCTTTACCTAAAGTATCTTGAATGCAAGATTTTAATATCATTAAAAGTTCTCATAAAACACCTGAGGCTACCAAGGTGTAACTCTGCGTACGCTAACACTGCATTAAGTCTTTACGAATTCAACATGCTAAGATAACCGAAGAATTTACAGATTTTCAAGTATTTTATATACACGTTTAGATTTCATTCTTAAAGACTTAATACAGTGCTAGCGTTCCGAATGTATCGTTACGTAACGTTTTGAAACGTTTAGGGTAATTAAACAGGCTACTGTCTCAGGCCAATCTGTACAAGCTATTTGTTGAACCAAAGACTGCATTTTAAACAGGTTGAATTTATGTATAACAAAACATTATAATGTCTCTTTATTTGACTCGTTCTTTCTAAATCACCATACCTTCCAATCTAACAAGTTTCACAAGAAACTTAGCACATGAGCTCAATCGTATTACATAGATTGTATTACAATGATAAAATAAACTAAGAATAAGCCATAAATACTGGGAGTAAAATTTACGTTTATTTATTACATGCTGCATTGCACTGTTTTTTTAATTCAGTTCTGTTCAGTTCTAACTATATAATACAAAGTTTAGACTCAGTTCTGTTCTGTTCTGTTGTGTTCTGATAACATCACGTGCAGTCTAGAGGATACAATTCGCTGAGTCAGCAAGAAAAAAAACAAGTTTAGATTTTTTGTTGTTGTGTTGTATGTATTTTATGTACGAATTACTTACTTTATAACAACAGTTTATTACAATGTTTTTCTTATCGTTGTGTGCATTCTGATAAAACGTGATAGAAACAGACTTCGCCAATCTAACGTAAGTGACATTCCAAGATATGTAATTAGTTCGTTTCGTTCTTTGCTGTTTTGGTAGACTCTAAAACGTTTAAATTAAGTTAGGAAATTAAGTCAGAAATACTTGCCAAAATGTAGAAAACGTGGAACTGTTTCAGTAACGATAAAACACAGCGTTCTTTAGTAAAATGTATTATTTGCTTGAAAGTTTACCTGCGGTTTGCTAAGCTTCTCCACAGTGACTTGGGAATTATAAACGTAGTAAGTAATGGTCTGTAATGGCTGTATGGAATTAAACAAGATAGTGAACTAAATGTAATATCATCTTTCATTAGCTACAAATATAATACTTGATGTAATAAATACATTTCAACTGATAAGCCCTGTGGTCTTTAATATATTTCATTATCATAATGAGTAGGGATGTAGAGAGAGATAGAGGATGAGATTTTACTGGTCAGGATATAGTTAAGTAATAGAGGTTAGGTGAACTGACTTTCCAACGTAATTATTCGTGTTTTTTTTTCGTAATCTAAACTAATATTATGTTTCACATTGGACAAAGATGATCAAAGTCAGATTGCCGACCACCCATTCGAAGCACAATAGTCATTCATCTAAATATGAGCTATGGTATCGACTATAACCGAGGTGTTCCAAATTGCTTAGAATTTTGACGTTTGATTACGAATAATGCCGAGTTGTACCGAATTTGCCGATTAACATTAATCTTAACTTGATCGGGTTTTGTCCATTGAAGTAATATCAGATATTACGGTAATTACCGAATAGTTACGTTTATAGGTCAACATGACATGACTGATTATTGAATGGTGATCTAATTCATCCAGTGGTGTAAAGCACGACTTTAAGAATTACATGCACGTAGATCTACCGTAGCGTTTCTTTTCATATTCTTTTATACACTTGCTTATAGTTCGAACAAAAAAGCACTGTTTATATCAACAATACTATGAACTAATCCACGACAGAAGATGCTCAAGATGACAATAAAATTCATTATTTTGATATATTTTAAGAGTGTCTTGTTGGAGTAGTTGTTATGCGTTCTACCATTACAACCATGATTGACCAAGGGGTGGTGGTTTACCCGCCACACTAAATTTGTTAAAATGAACAATAAAACTTTTTTTTCAATACTGCCTATCTCTAGAATGGATTGTTTCATTTTAATTTTAATGTTTACACAAACACGTTTTGTTATTTTGTACGTACTTTACCTCTAAACGATAATACCTCATTTCTTACAGTAGATAAACCAGTGTTGAGGAAACCATTCTTAGATACACACATGGATATATAATCATGGCTAATTAAAACAATATATACTGTACAAACTGGACGTCATTATTAATTACAGACTTGTCTAGTTAGTACTGTATTTACCTTGAGTTTTTGTTATCTGTATGATCAGACTGTTGGTATATATACCGGTGTATACTGTATCTTAACCTTGTTCCAAATATTGTCTTTCATTGTCTAACCAATATGACATCGTCTTATAAAGTCGTGGGATTTTCACCTAGATGCGTGGGTTTTTATGTAAAATCGTTCCCATAAATTTGTTAGTGATGACGTTCAAGTCAAAGGTCATTATCTTTGTGGTGTTTTTGTCTTTTGGATGATGAGAATTGCTCAAGCACTGTACTGAATTATGTGTTCTGTTCTGTTCTGTTCTGTTCTGTTCTGTTCTGTTCTGTTTGTTCTGTTCTGTTCTGTTCTGTTTGTTCTGTTCTGTTCTGTTCTGTTTGTTCTGTTCTGTTCTGTTCTGTTCTGTTCTGTTCTGTTTGTTCTGTTCTGTTCTGTTTGTTCTGTTCTGTTCTGTTCAAGATGATTCTTGTGTATCTTTTTATAACAAAAACATCATTATTCACCTCGTATAGATGAATACCTCGACCCAGTTCTCTCGAACGACAAGATCTTTGGAAATCTTCTAGGAATTGGAAGGAAGAAAAATAGACCTAACACAGAGACATAACAGGTTCATGCTTTAACACTAGATAATGGCTCCTGTATTTCGAGACCAATTTTAAATGAAAAGAATCCATGCTTATATTACAGTTCAATTCCACTTTTACGGCCACCAAAATCAAAAGTCAGGACAGCGGAATGGACTTCACGTAGGGACCTGATTCTTCATAATTAAACCATCTAGGCTATGAAAACCTTCAAAAAAAAGTCGCACGAAATTGCAAAAGCTAAGGTAATCTAATATCGGAACCTAGCCTGATACAATCATGATGGCTTAAAACATCCAGAGTCATGCAAATTATACCAAATATTGAATAAGGCCTACACTATAGAGCGATTAAAGGGTCTTTGATAGGTAGACTGCGGTGAAAGGAATAAATCCCTCTAAATACACTTGTTCTTTCACGTTGTATAAGATCTATATAGAAAAACCTGGGGAACATATTTTCCTGGTAAAGTCATAGAGAGTCTGTATACATAATCAGATAGGATCTCACTCATTCATGGATCAGGAAAGATGAAAACATAGATATACTATAGAGAGAGTATATCTCATTATCATATACAAAAGATATACCGCCAACCTCTCATACTAACAATATCATGTTAACAATTCTCGTATCAGTTTCATGATTTCATCAGATCTTATAATAACTGATAGCTCATGGCAAAACGTTAGTTTCTGTATTTGCTTGCTAACTGTTAAGTATGTCTTTTCTTGTTTTTTACTGGGAAATACAGAGTATTTCTTTGATGAGCATATCCCTCTTTGCTTTTAGGCTGTGTGCATGTAGAATGATAGTGTTTTTGTCTGTTGCTGTACCTGATTATGTTTTCGCATATATGATAAAATAAGAACATTACATGGGTTTTCTGCAATGAAAAAGCCGGGACGATAGCGCAGTTGGTAGCGCGTCGGGATTTAGAATCTCGTGTCCCGAAGGGGGTACGGGTTCGAATCCTACCCAGGGGGGTTATACCCTTCTATGAAAATTTGACTATTATGTCAATTTTCCACAATTAATAAGGTATATGGGGAAGTTTCCGGCCTTGTGGAAGGGTAAGTGAGTACTGGTTATAGACAAGGGTTCAGGAAAGCTAAGTTAGGTGCACTACGCGCTGTTATATGACCTATACAATATGATGCTACGGCGTAAAACCCAACAAAAACAAGACAGCAGTGAAAATGTAAATAAATGATTTAATCATCACAGTGTGACATCACTATCAGATACAAAAACGTAATATTTTTAGGGGATGGGGCATTGGCTTATTGAACGTGTGTCAACAACCGATAAGCAATCTAGTATTGGAATAAAGCAACCATTCGATTTTAAAAAGAGTAATGATGCAGTGTTCAACTTACTTATCCCATCGCATGCTTACTTGAAGTCTGATAAAAACTATGACTTTAATCTACAAAAGTACAAAACTCAAAACTGTGAAATTCAACCAAATATTTAGTTCATGAATCGCATGAACAAAACTCACTATAGCCCATTAACTAAAAACTTGTCTAATGAAATATGGATGTGCGTTTTGTTGAAGTATTTTATAAGGTTATTGATGATTTACATGAATTTTGATAAAGAAATTCTGTTGATAAGACTGATAAGACTACATTCATTTAACTTCCTCACATTGAGTTGGTACGCATGCAGTTCTAAGTAGATAACCTCAGATCTCAGATTTCCTGATAAATGAATATGTAATCTTGTATGGAATTGATAAACTTATTTCTATAGACAATAGCCTTGGGTTACACCAATGTTGATGATGTACCTGGCTTTATTTCTAATTATAATGACTGAAGTGCAACAAGTAATAACTCTCTTTAAATCGGTAGTTGAAAACATATTGTTATTATAAAGGTACATGTAAATAAATGGTTATTGCAAAGTATCTTCCTTTACCAAGGCGTGCGCAACGTGTTGGTTTAAACAATGCATTTAATTTAATTAATGTTCAATAATCATTGTTATTATAATGAGTGCTCTTGTTTAATTGGTAAACAAAGAATCATGATAATTAACGGGTTCGTATATACTGGCTCCGAGAAAGGCAGATAACTAAAATCTTTGTACTCAAGCAGAAAAATTCATAATTATTTGTTTTTATAGGTGTTATTTCAGTTATTAATGATATTTAATACGTAGTGAAGATAATTGATGCACTCAGGCATGGTCTTTGAAGTCTACAATAACAACTATATATACATATTGTTATTCTTCATGCAGGTGTATAATCATAATGCTTTGAAGTAAATATAGATATTTCTTTCTTTATATAGAAGCTGAGATATCGGTATGTCTTTGATGTGTAGTAAATCCTACCTGATAAGGTTTTTGGCTTACGGGTGTATTATATGGGAAAAAAACTTTATATAGGCATCGTTGGTATATTTCAATGTTCATCGTTTAAAAGACATTAAAATGAGTATTAGCAAACAAATATCAGGTACAATAACAGTCAAAATACAGACCTACCGCAGAGTGCATGCTCTAATCTTGTGGACGGTGCAGTCCTTCACCAAAACCCTGTCTATATGAAAGTATCTCTTAAAAGAAATAAAGGTCACTTACATCAACTGGCGTCTCGACTTAATTGGCCTCCAATGAGCGACAACATCATGAATAAAGTAAAATACCCTACTCCTACCTAAAGGACATCAATATTCCCGATCTAGAGCCAATAACGTCTTGGTACGAGAAAAGCCGATTCGACCCATTGTCTGCCAGCCACAAACCTGCTCTTGGTCAATGCAGTTTTACTTTAAGTGTACCTGTGGGAATTAATTAATAATATACAACCTCACATGCGAGTTTTAGAATATTTTTCTTTCATGAAATTCTTCAGTCATATTATGTAATATATATCTAAATGTTTGTTATGATTGAGGGATATTTACTACAGCTATTTGGTATGAGGTGGGTCACGTGACTAGTGGAATTTCTACAGAGACAAACCATTCATTATACAAATCTAGATTTGAGATGATTGAAGTAAGACAGGTGGCGAATTCAATATCATTCCGCTAAAATGCAAATCATGTACAGGTAGACCAGAGAGAAATTTTTCCTGATTAAAAACATGTTCATGCTGTATGCGCTAAAATTTTATCCTGAGTAATCTAGATACGCCATTAAAAGGTCATAGATGAAATTGGTTACAACGTTTTTGTATCTCTGTGAACTAAATACATAGGCCTTTTGTTAGAAAACATTATGTATGGCATGGTACTACTTTTAGATGGAGTTTTACTACTTAAAGATGGATTGTTTGGCTAAATTAACAACACGTGGGTACATCATTAACCTGTACTTTCTCCTTAACATACAGTGCCCTCTAAAAATGTTTGGACAAGAAAATTATGAGAAAATACTAATCACGCATATCACTAAATACCTTTTCTAAAATTGAAACATATTTATGTAACTTAGATTGCATAGTATTTATTTATTTTTTATTTATTTATTCATATGTTGATAAACTGGTTATTGCTTCTTTGGAGTTTGCTGAGATGTCTCTTTGTTCCTTGTTATTGGTAAATGGGTAAATCAGTGTACTATTATCCTAAAAGCAGGATTTTTTCCCAAAACATACTTTTGGAGAACACTGTACATTATAGTATATGTAGTTAAAATATTTAGGAACTGGTTGATGGTTATTACTATCTTTAAGACAAAAGGTGTACATAAAATATGATGTTCTTAGGTGTTATTGGTGAATTTATATTCCGTCGAGAAATCTATATGAGCGGCTCAGTCATAACTATCATGCTTCTAAGTGACACTTCTCTATTTAACTTTGTGTATTATCATGTCAGTGATAAGGGGCATTATCTAACTAATATCAAATTTGTAAGTCGATACCAGCTACTAAACAGATAGAAGGCTTGCATTTTTTTTTCTTTATGAGAATGTTCTTAAGTTTTAAAATCGGCCCAGTTAGCCCTATAGGTCGTAAGTTTGAGTCTAGGGTCGTAAGTTTAAGTCTGGGATGAAACCTACATACTTTCGTAGAGTTTGGTCATAAGATATAAAAATTATGCAATGACCATTATCCCTCCTGCTTTACATCAAGTAGGAAAGTCCTCAGACACTAGCGGGCGTATGAGAAATATAGTTTGTTTTATTTTTATATGAAACCATAAACGCGTTATGTTGTTTGAACAAACTAAGTGTGCCACAGGTTATTTGTGTTATAAAACAAAAGTTGTCAGTAGGTTGAAATATATTCTCATTTTTCATCATTTTTCACGTTTGAAAAAACTTTGACAAAAAAGATAGATTCTTGGCACCCAAATTGAAGAAAATGTTCTGCTTCGTTAAAATGAAGTTTTACCTTTGATATAATTCAAATTCAATGGATTCTTACCAAATCTTTCTTTCCAAAATGACAGCCGCTCATATACCTGACGTGTAGGGTCATTATTATGAGCTTATAAATAAAAACACAGCAGTAAACAACTGTGAGCACTTGAAGTATTTGCATTTTATAGCCTTGGTTTCATGCTTACGCACGTTCACCGACTTTACAGCTATTACGCCTGGTCATTGGGCTACTGGTATCTATCGATCAATCTTCGTGGGGAGTCTTTTTACTCCGCCTATAAGTGCAGCTGACAAATTGGCGCAACGGAATTATACCACCCTCACAGGTACCTATTTACACCTAGGTGGAGTGAAGCAATCGCAGGTAAATTTCTTGCTCAAGGAAATAAGCAGTGCCCCTAGTGGGATTCGAACCCAGGACCTCTCGATCCCTAAGCGCGCGTCAAACCACTGGACTACTGCTCCTACTTATATAAAAGGGACTTATCTTTCGTTGTTGCGAAATGTTGCCTTAACTAGACTGTTACCATCACTCACGCAAAAGTAAAATTGTACTGCTTTTCAGCATTTCATCGGTTTGTCTTTTACACGTCAATTGAATAACAGAATACAAAAGTATGAGCCTAGAAACTGATTAACATCTAAATCCAGAGATTTAGCCTTTCCAGGAACTGTGAGTAAGTGGACTAACCACCCTGATATGACCTATACAATGTTTTACTATGGAAGTAAACCAAACAAGAATTACAGAATATATAAAGATGATATGGTATAGTAATGGAGAACAGTAATATGGCATGAATAGAAATGCAGCAAGATGTAGCCGCCTGCAAAGTCAATTATTACTAATAACATTAGGATTGCAAAATAAGGAATGAGGAAATGTACCGCTTTCAAGCCTGCGTCCGTTATCCCACGATACATTACTCCGCTATGCTGCATTAGTGTAACAGAAAAAAGTACTGTGGTTGCCGACGATGTAAGTTAACATTAAGCAAATTATCAGAATATCATGTTAAGTCTAGGAATGCTTCATTTGCAGTATTTGTGTCAATGGTTTTTTTGGACAATGTTGATGATTAGTGTTTAGGGCGTAATTACGCATTTCTAAGTAGAAAAATCAAAGTATCATTCTAATGAATACGTGTAGTCATTTTACTAATTGTTTTTCCCTATGAGTCACACTGCTCTAGAATGTGGATAAAGCTTAGTACCTTTGGTTGAATTTTGTGAATTTTACCAAGGACGCGAACGATATCTCAGACGGTAAACATGTCTAGTTTTATGTATAATAGAACATGCCACACTTACGCAGGTATTATGATTTGATACGCACAATGTGGATAAAGCTTAGTGCTTTTTGAAATAAGGAAACAAAACCTTTTCTCTGACAAATCGTCTCGCACCTGTCAATGTACATCAGATACACTGAATTTCTTACAAAATATTTGTGATAGACCAGTGTCTACAGAAACTAATCTTTTCAGCATATTCCAAACTCAGCATTATGTAATAAGTTTTACAGTATGATTCAGACTATGTTAGATGAATAAGCTATTATTTGGAGGTCCTCTGTATACTGCATATCACCGAATCTTAGACTACGGTCAAACTTCATATATGAAACAGTTTGCATGAATTATTTAATACACTTAACAACTTTTCTAAGTATACACCTATATATTTGGTCATATCTGGGTTGATACGTAAGCTATTGATATTATGATTTGTAGAAAATGTTCATCAAATAGTATTTCATTTATTAGCAAAACGAAGAATAAATTGACAAATAAATGACATCTTATAAGCAGTAGAAATATTGGCACCAACAAAGTACAAATTCACATCAATAACGAGTATGGCCACCTTCAGCTCGTATAACTGCAAGAAGGTTTCTGCATTACAGCTATGCTTAGAATGTCTCAGTGATGAGTATGATGCGAGCAAGACATGAGATAGCAATTCAATTCAATTTACCTTTCGTAGGGATACTAATATAAGACTTCAAACCCCTTGCTATAAGCTTTTACTTTAAAACCAGGCTACAGCCTTAATTACGTACACGTTGATTGACAAGTTTTGCTCTCATACCGTTGATATGTAGCTTGTTATTTGTTTCGTGATTTTTCTGATAGGTTTTGGTTTCATCACTTTCTGTGTTAATATGAAACATTTAGATGCAATAATCAAATATATAGTTCAATGTGTACGGCTTTACTCAACATGAAATTCAGAGAAAATAACTTAATTAAGAGATATTGCATAGTTTCCACCAGGCCATACATACTTTTTAATGAACTGCTACATTTATTTGGAATTAGAAGTATTTCTTTGAAGACGAATGTTAAGGTAATTAATAATAAACAGTTTTCTATTGATGAAAACCCATCTGTTGGTGAAGTTATTAGAAATATTCATAAAAAATAAAAAATATATATATATTATTTTTTCTCTCAAGCCGGGGTCAATAACTAGATAAAAATTTGCTTTCATACTTTTTTTCTTTCAGTACCATAACTCTTCGTGAAATTATTCTTAACACGGCCTTATGTTTCGTAAGGTTGTAGTGTAACACTTGTACGTGAATACATGCTGAAAAAAAAACGTTTCGTATGTATAAAAGTCAATTATACAAATCCATGTTCATTCTTGACGAAACATTAAACGATTCTGTTAATGTCAAAAGACAACTTTGGTCAACATTAACCCTTCTTTAAAGCTAGTTTTGTTTGATGCTTGTACCAAAATGTTATCAATTTTCTAGATTTAGATCTTAATACCTTTTGAGTACAATCTGATCAAAACCCGATCTAAAATTGCCCGCTCGCCTAACGCTCTACATGATATCTGTTTACGGAGATTGCTTTGGGTCCGACAATGATTTCCCAGTTGTTTTAAAGGTTTTATTTGCGCTATATTATCTATAACTATCCAATGTATTTATAACGTTTGTTGGTGAAACTATTCTAGAATATTAACCTAATCTAAAACCATGCATGTGACGGTTTCGCAAACATTCTAAAAATGAAATTTGTTCCAAGTGCAAGTTTCCAGCAGAAAACTGTTTAATAACAAATCAAACAAAATTAATAAACACTGGGGACTAGACACCTGTAGACAGGATAAGATATTGTGAAATGTTTGCAGTGAATTTATTACAACAAAAATTTATACCTGAGAACAATTGCACCTTAAGAATCTGTAACCTGAGTCTGTTCTGAAATAATGGTTTTAAGGACGGACATTTACAACATAGATAACATTGTTACATATTTCATTGTAAACATCAGCTCTAATTACATTCAGTATCAGTTAGTGAAATAAATTAATAAACACAAAACAATGACTACATTCATTACCGCAGGTTTACTAAACAAACCTGAGATTAGTTAGCATTCCTGGAATTCCTACAGACATGTTTCTCATTAATTAATTATCATGCAGACCACGACTGTTAGACACTAAAATTGCTCGTATCGTGACTTCTTTTGTGTTCCTAATTAAATACAATTCTGTTAAATGATCGCATTCATTATATCAATTAATTTTTAATAGTTTAAATCTTACTGCTTCAAATGATTTAGTACCCGGCGCATTTATTTGTGTTGCATCATGACGTTTTGGCTTAAGAATCGTGACTTTAGTATAGAACGTATTTCATATATGCTTAGTGAAAGGAAACACATGATGCTATGTTCGATGAATGTTTGATCGGTTTAGTCATTGTCGAAAACTTGTAAATTAGTAAAGCCTTAGTGACAACATGTCGCGATACTTTAATTTTACCATGGTCATGCTTGCTTTAGGAACACACTACTGCTGTTTCGCTGCTCCGGAGTTCCTTATGGCCGTAATTCACGTAGTGAAATGTTTGGATTTTTTGCATTTAAAAGATCAATAAATGTACCTGCAATCGACCATTAAACTTGGAATTGATGTGATATGGCCTTAGGGTTCACATACTACCAGAATGAATCCTATTTAAAATGTACGCAAAATATTTAGTGATAAAAATCTTTAGTCTATAAGTTTCAAAATCAGCGATAGAATCCAAAACCGACAAATGGAGTTAATACTTGTGCTTTTGCGCCTGCATCTAACCATGTATTAGACCAAAATTGCCCATTTAACATGCGTGCATATTTTTTTTATTTTCAATGTGCTTGCATCTTACCATGTAATTATTAGACCGAAATTGCCCATTAAATATATAACATATTTTTGATTTTCAAGATTTTAATGCCTTTATACATGTACCTTGCTAGCGGTTATGTGATTTAACGTTATCTTGCAAGTATACATGTGTATGAGTTTTTTTTTCTATTTGTTCAAAGGTAAATGTTTTCAGTTAATGTATGTTAGGCAATAATGAACTTACCTGTTTTTAAGAGCTCATGTACATTTAGAGTTTTATTATCTAAAACTCACTACTAACTGATAATTACATTCTTTCACGTGTTCCAGATTAGAAAACATTTTGATCGTAAAATCTTTGTTGATAAAGAAATTAAGAAACCACTAACAAGAAGTGTGTTTAAAGACTTTCAATCCTTTGTCTTGTATCAAACGTACATGTGTAATCTAGAACTTGAGATATCTTCATTATTTTAACATTAAATTGCATTACATATATTTTATGCCTGCACATTTTGAGACTATTTAATCGATACACTTTCTGCTTAAGCTGTGTCAGAATTTGATACAGATATACGTATTAGGGCTGCTGCGAGTATCCGACCAGAAAATCGAGTACGAATATTCGTCACGTCCGAAATCGCGATCTTTTTTTTTTTTTGAATAATGAAGAACATTTTCAGCTTACTTACCACTAAAAAACGAGCCGCACTACTAATGAAAATGTTGATTTAATTCAAAATTTCGATTGATACAAATTTAAACAAATATGTTATCACTGAAAATTTCCATAAAACGCCTGTTTATAGAAATGCTTGGAGTACATGGTTTTCCATTTAGTAAAAGCTTCTGCAATTCTTCACTTAATTTTGTTGTTACATAAATTCTGTATGCTTCTTCATTAACTAGTGATTTGTGGTTCGATTCGTGAATTGCCACACATGAATCGTGGTTCGGATCGGATTGCCACTTGCTCAACGATCCACAGCCCTAATACTTACTATACTAAAAGAAACTTGTTGGATATTTGTATAAACAATACGGTTTTTCCTTCCTTTTTGTTTCTCATTTTCCTTTTATTATGTATGTTTGCTTTTTTGTTTTTCTTTTTTCAAACTGTACATAATGTATTGGCAAAAAACTATTATATGTGTGCTAAACAAAATATTGAACTTGATATGAAGGAAATACTGACAATATAGGCCGAAATCCCTCGTTTAAAGTCTGTAGAAATGATATATCGTACAGCCTGGTCGACTGGCACGGTTCCAAGTAAAAAACACAACATTGATGTCTATATTGTGTTTTTGTCTCGGAACGGTACCGGCCGCCTGTGGTTAAACATGTTTGCATAAAATAAACACTATAGTGCACATGTAAAATATTAATGCTGACCCCATTTGTTGCCATAATCTTGATATTACATTTCTACTGTTTTATACCCATGTTATAACGATTCAATCGAGTGCCAGGAAAACCAAGGCATGGTATTACATCTTGGAAAGAAGACACATTATTTGGCGAATGTTTACTTGCATGTATATGGAATTCATCGTAATCTTCGAGTGTAGATCTATATGCCACTGGTATTCAGCAAATGACAAATATGTGAAGCTTGTGTCAGGGTAATTTACACCTTTTCATATGGAATGGACTTTTCATCCAAAATGACGACTATCCGTAATTCCATGGATACAATATTTCTTTGATAGAACCAAGAAAAAAATCATGGAATATCGGTGAAATAATGACATAATAATTTTATTATGTAGAGTTGGTTTCTTCTTCCAAATTTACGAAAACATTGAAACTGTAAACTAGGAACTTGTAATCAACTTCACGTGCATTTTTCATAAGATAATGGAACATACATAGATATGATAATATGAGCAATAAATCAACCTATGATCCACCGAGGTTGATAGCCTAGCATCAAAACGAAACAAGCTAGACATTATACGATGGGAGATAAGTTAAATTATACATGATGCTTCAAATTGCACATTAGGCAATGCCAAATTGGAATGCTGTTAAGCGTCAACTCAAGTTTGACAAACCTAGGTACCTATTCACAAAAACACACAAACCGAAAACGAAAACACAAATATTTTGCGATAAAAACAATGCATTATACAATGTATATTTTTAATGAAAAGAATAACCATGATATGAAATAATGGTCTGAGTTAATGTAAAATGACTTGTGTTTTTTTTCTCTCGTAAAATATATATTTTATTAATGGCACAGTTATGATAAATTGCTTATGATGAATAATGTCGTTGCCAAACACATTTTCCCCAAACAAACTGTCGTTATCGAATCCTAGAACATCTGAATTATTTAAGAAAATTTTGACAACAATTTTGTTTTGTTTTTGGATTAAGGACTCTAAAACCTACCCGCACGCGGACGCTTAACAAAATTCCGGTATGGCATGGCCTTAGCTCAAGACATATGAAGTTTGGATAACAACTCTGTATGAACCAATGTAAATACGAGTATGCATATATGCTGAAATTGTACATTTTAGTTCTTATTTTTGTATTAGTATTGCTATGTTACCATTCATATCATATGTCTTATCTCAATTTAGGTAATGGATATTTCTATAGGAACACTAAAACTATCTCCCCATTCCTTTCAACCAATATCATGTGCATCTAGTCAACTAGTTAAGTATGTTTCAAATAGAAAGTAATTCATCAATTCTATTTCATTTTGATATAAATGAACTACTGACTTATTGATAATAAAGTATAGCTTACCTTTTGGACTTCAAAGCAAACTAATATGTTTTATGATTTGTATCAACAGACTGTTGTTTTAGATTCGTCATAAAACCACAGTGTAGCAATTAGTATGAGTCTTATAGTTAATTTAAAGCATATTAGATTCATGTAGTGAAAACTATTAAAACGCTTACGGGATAAATGCTTAATTAGAAAAATAGAAAACATACATGTATATATTATGATGAAGCGTTCGATATTAAATCAGACAACCGTTTAGATACCATTGAATTACTGGATGAGTTTTGCACTGTTTCAATGATATACAAGACCAGACCAGTGTGTTTTGAGGACTGAAAATTCATTAGAAGTTCCATTTTATTATTTTTCCGATGGTTTCATTTAGGAAACTTCTTTTTGCAACCAGTAATGACTTATGTTAGTACATGTATCATAATATGGTACAAACCCAGGCACATGTAGCTACAACTATTACGCCTGAGTATCTGGCTATTGGTAACAATCGATCTTCTGAAGAACCTTACGGATAACCGACATATTGGTCCACCCTCGCAAGTACCCATACCCGCTTGGAATATTATTCCTTCTAGAAACATGTAAAAACGTAGAGCAGCATTAAATGCTGTTCATATTCATGCTGTCAATCCACTTAAAGATCATACATGTATTTTGTACTCACTTTCATGTTACCAAGTAGGGATTGATCAAATGCTTTTAAATACCCATCTCGTGATATCAGTACAATTCACTTCGAGTACAAAGCAATCATGCAGCGGTTTTGTGAAAATGTCAGTTCCCGTCACCGCAAAAGTCTGGGTGTTACCCCACCCACTAATATTCCTACTTCGAATTTTCTTCATTTCCGCATTCCTCTCTGCAGTGCACATAAAGTTGTTAAGTGTGTGTAGATTTTAGTGATTGATAATCTTGCTTGTATAGACTTGATGATAGATTACTTTACGATCTTGCAGTTTACCTTACCTTGCTGGTTATATTCTTGTTATCATACACACCAAGTTTGCACGTGTACAATAGGGTAATATCTTCTTAAAAACTTCAAAATTTCTATACTCATCATTAACTTAGATGAATTTTATAAGGTTTCAATTTTCCTCTTGAGATGCTACATTTCAGTGTAACCTTGGATTTCTGATTTTTCTGAGCATATTATTGACCGAATTGTTTTGGAAATTTATCTAGGATTTTAAGGATTTGAGATATAATTTTATATCACTTAGTGCATACAATACAGTATTATCTTGGTCACAATCACAGCTAATGTAATCAATAGCAGCTATCAAACTTGATAGGATGGCCTCATTTTTTATTAGGCCAAGCAGGACAGTTTGGCTCAGGATACTGACCAGGATGTGTCTAAGAATGTTGCGGAATCTTGTTTGGTGCTAGACACAGCGTAACTTTGTTTATTGTCGTGTAATGTATTCTATGTCATGTAATTCATTCAGTGACATGTATATTTATTTATAGTTATGTAATTCATTCACTGTCCTGTAATTCACTCATTACCATGTAATTAATTCATTGTTATGTTATTTGTTCACTGACGTGTTATTTATAAAATCTACATTTTGTGTTTTCTGTACTGTACTTATGAAATGTAATTTATATGTATATCCTTGTTAATAAAAGGGAAATAAAATTTATATATTAAAATTGTAAGCATTGATAAATTTAAAATGTTACAAAATACAATATTTCTCAGGGTTTGAAATTCTCCAAGTTCCACTGTATAATTCATAAGGATTTTATATCCCCGGTAATATACATGTATTTACTCTAAAAACGCTTTAAATTCTTTAGAACTTGAACTAAATAGTTTATTCATAAATCATGAACATAATTTTGAACTGAGCTTTTGTTTTCCCAAATAAAAAGAAATGTAAACGATCTTAACAACTGCATAATCAATATTGATCAAAGATGTTACATAATAATTTAGTTTATGAATGCACTACATACTGTACTTATAGAGTACGTATAATGCTCTTTAATTGTTGTATCAATCATATTTTTATGTTTCAAAAGTATGTTGACCTGGTTGAGAAAACCATTTGAAGCATCTGCTCCACTTGACCTAAAATTTTACAGAATGAGCACCTCATTCATTGATAACATTCAGGTTTTGTGAAAAATGCTCTGCTGTTATAATCGGTAAACTAGCAATATGATAACTGCCCCGAACTAAAGCTCCCAAAATCAGTGAAGTCATTGTAGACAGACACTACGCACTGCAAGACACGGAACTATTCTAAACGTATCAAGCTAATAATATCAGTAAATATATGATGCAGTGTATTCACAATCTCGCGAAGTGGAACAGAGAATGGCATGTTCAATTTTAATTAAGCCATTTCAAATACCTTGTCATTGCATTTTGGAACATCTTATTTTTATAATATATTAAATAGGCGTTTTGTTCGTAACCTTGATGCGACTTCGAGCAGTCATTACGATTCGTGTGACCTTGTTTTAAGCAATCGCAATAACATATACTCTTTTTACAACGTTAACCTTTGAAATCGTGCTGTTACATCAATCAGTACAATGAACTACTTTTAGCATTGGACCTACATATTAGAATGGGTTCAATTTATTCTTAACCAATGTTCCTATTAGTTGCTGACGTTTGCAGTTATTTTATGTTTGGAAACAAAATTTTAACAGTTTGGATGGATTTCAAAATTACCAGTCAGACAAAATTATTCACAGGAATGTTACAGTGATTTATGTTAACCGCACAATTTTATGCGAAATTGATAGCATACTAGTGTGGTTTAAGAAATGCAACAAAGTTTGGTGGTACATTGTATTTCAAAGTACAGTACCTGTATTTACATCGTACCACTAGATTGTATTGAAAACAGGCCTTCGCTCACAGAAATTACTATTGTCTGATTTTTGCCATTCTCGTTCCAAGAGTCTAGTAGGATTCTCAATACTAGTATTGAGAATCCTACTAGACTATGGGAACAAGAATGGATTTTTGCCAACTGGTTTTTTTTCTTGGTTGTGTATTTATTATTTGTCACTAGACTAGCATGTGCTTATTGCAATAATACATTCGTGCATTATACGTAAATAAAAATGCATGAAAAACACGAAAAAATACACACATTCAAATATGCATTTTTTTAGATTAGCTTGAATGGTCGCAAGACTAAGTCTTGCAGTAAATGAAGCTAAAGCATTATCGTACTCCAGAACATATTGATATTTTTATAAAACATAAACACTTATTTCCATCTGATTACGAGATTTGGTTGAACGTGCAGTTAGCAGTTTCTACGGGGCAATGCTTTATGTTTGCAACTAATAAATCAAAGACAACATGCAAATAATGGTTTCTACAAAGTAATATTTCATTTTTGTGTCGTGGGCAACGTGTCTAATGAATCATAGACACATATACTTACAAAATGGCTTTATTATTTGTAAATTTAAATAGAAATCAATGAAGATTTATACAATTTAAAATCTATGTGGCATACTCCGTCAATATCAGTTTTCCATGACCATTGCTATCGTACCGTGGGGCATAAAACAAGAACATAATTCCAGAAATGAGATACAGTTTGTATAATTTGTATAAAATAATTGGGTTTTTTATTTTCAGTACAAAATGCCAACACCGGAAGGTTTGAAGCCGGATATCAGGGACAATAATGATGGCTCCATCAACGTCACCTATCACCCAACTGTACAGGGTAGACATGAAGTACAAATGTGCTATGAAGGGGCTTCCATTGACGGTAAGAATTTGTTTTGAGTATTATATAGAGTTTTTTTATGTTGGGTTTAACACCGTAGCAACGCATTGTAGAGGTTACATCACGGCGGTACGCCCGCCTACTCAGTGTTCCTGGAAAAGCTAAATCTCTGGATTTAGCTGTTAACCAACTACTAGCCGCATACTTTCGCCAGTGACTGACTACAGCCCTACATTATTTAGAATCAGTGGTAAGAGGAAGAATGGCCGTAGTAATTATTTCATGACCAAGCTCCACGAAAGGTTGTCCCGCCCGGGAATCGAATCCATGACCCCTTGATCAGTAGACGGGCGGTCTATACAGAGTTCGCTATCACTTTGACTAGATAACCTTGGGAGAGGGTGTCAAGTGGTTATAAAAACTGACAGCTCCTTTAGCTACGAACATTAGAAAAATGCATAAATAATCGAGACATTTTATTAAATTCATCAAACTTCTCAAAAATAAGTTAGGCAGAATCCCTAAATAATGAATAGAAATCATTTCTAAGTTGTTTCAATTCTGTATCTATTTTGATCAAACAAAATTCATCGTCTAAGTTAAACCAAACACTTGACAAAGAAATTGATCCATAGATCAAACAATGAAATCTTCCAGCTAACATATTTATATAATAAATTCTGGTATTTGATTTACTTCTTCTAGAAGTTTGATGTTTCAAGTAGTTGAATATATATTCTATCATCTAGCCAATGTGGTATCAATAATAATGTAATTTATATAGGCTTTGCTGAGAAATTACTCTTAACACATACTAAATTCCATTATAAGATTTCCTTCAACACTCCAAGACATTCTACAGCCCGCAAGCTTACATTATACTTAAAGCGATTCTTGGTTATTCGCATTTCGCAGGCACCTGTTTTTTTCGCAGATATCATATAGTTTAATCGCGACCTTATACTATTATTATCAAATTTGTTACCTGTTTTTTTCGAACATACCATATACATAGTTCAATAGCGACCTTTTACTATAATTATTAAATTAAGTACCTGTTTTTTGTTTCGCAGGTATTATATTGTTTAATACCGACATTTTACTATAATGCGAAATGCTTAATATCGACCTTTTGCTATTATTATTAAGTTTGGTTCCTAGCTTTCAATAGTTATATAACGTTTGGTATGTAGCTTAACACGGATACATGCACTAAGTCTGGTACTTGGCTCAACCTTCGATGGAATGTTGTTCAAGACCGTTTTAATTAGTTTGATATCAGAGGTTATCGCTCACAGTCATGATCTTAATGGATGGTAGAAATAGTTACCGCCTACCTATCTTTAATAATAGAGTTTTGGTAAGAGGGGTAAATGCTGATGAAATTAAGGTTATAATGAATATAGGTGGTTTCTAGTTTGTTTTATTGATGTTATGTACCTGAAACATATGCTGAAGCTTAAGTGTTCTGCCCCTTTTTTCAAATGATGGAAGCCTTACATATAGACTGGTAGGACAAGTTACACTGAGCGTGGTAGTTTGATGTTTTTGGGGGTATTAGTCAATATCATAGCAATTGATTCTTTCACTTATCAAAATAATTTAGGCAAGTCAGGAGATTAAGAACGAAATTTTACCCCCATTTCCTCTAAATGAGACAAAAGTGAAAGCCAATTAGGGACTTTAGTTAGTTATCTTTCCTTGATAAAATCTGAAGCAACCCAATTGGTAAGTAGGTCCTTACAGTTGGAATCCTCGGTTTTTATCATTGAAGTTCTATGTAAGGATAACACAATATTTCATCTAATATCTTTCTTGTTAATTAAGATATTAACAGAAATGATAAAATTTAGATAGTTCTTAACCCTAGCAGTACTCAGTACTACAGATTTTTAAACAAATTGAAAGATTCACAAAAATATCAATTTTGGCAAATTGTCATTAAAAAGTAAGGGTAAAATCCGAGTAATCCAACTAATTGGACCTACCTTTTTGAAGAGTATTCAAGGAAAAATAACTGAATAATGTACCTCTGTGTTTTCTGTCTTTTCTGCCTAAAAGTGTGGCTAGGGCTGAACTGTACTTTACTACAGCGCCTTTCACATCTACTTGCAGTTACGACGATCTTTTTTGTAGTTATATAACTCTGTGAACAGAGAGAATACGCCAAAGATGAGCTTGATTTCCCGTAGCTGCGTTTTTTGTGAAAATATTTTCAATCGAAAAGTTTATGTCTCTCTTCAATGAATAAAACTTTTCTCAATATACCTTATCGCACATCTAAAAACATTTACTTAGGCACTTTAATTCTAATTTTGCTCCTGTGAATATCAAATGTATAGAGGCAGCAAGAAAAAGAAAATTTACACTGACTTTCCATTGGAATCAAAGTTAAATTGATGTACTACTTTAAGTTACATTGCAGTTTGAAAGTCTGTTTCCATTTACATGTTCACCCAACTTAACTATTTTGTACGATAACCGCTGATCTTTGAAATCACCTTCAGGTAGGTGGTCCTCTACTGTACCTATTTACATCTAGTTGATGTGAAACAACTGTATGTAAACTTCTTGCTCAATGAAACTAGCAGTGTCCTTTATGGAGTTCGAACCAAGGACCCTTCGACCCCTAAGCGCTAGTTCTACCACTGGAACACTACTCCTACATTCAATTTTAATCAATGATCAGGAAAACATACCTGGAATTCAAACATGACCACACGTTCTAACATCTAGTCATTTCAATGTAAATGTTATCGACTATAGTACTGCACTCAGTAGCAGAATATTAATGTATGTATAGACAGGTGTGTTCTGTATGTGATGAACATTTCTGTAGGCGGCAATGATGAACATTTTTGATAATTTAGATAAGCACCACACAACAGTTAATACTCTTCAGGAAACAAACATTTAAGATAAAATAAGCTCTACAAACAATGTGATATATCTTTATTAAGCCAGTTAGTAAACATATAAACATGTTTAAGACCTGCAGAGAACTCTTACTTCTTTGAGAGATAGAACATGTTGAAATAACTAGACTAGCCAGTTATTCATGTTAGTGTTGCCAAATATTTTAATTCAAGCCACACAGATGAAGAGTACAAAATAAGCATTTCTCTCTAAAATATAGTTTGTATCTTAAAATCATTTCTTTCACACGTGAATATGTTTTCACTAAATTTAAGTAAACTTTACAGTAGGAGCATTGGTTTAGTGGTAGAAACCTAGAGGAACTTATTATTTTCATAATAATTTACATAAAATAGTTTAATTCTACTCAGGTGTAAATAGGTACTGTGAGGGATCACCTGCCTTTAGGTGATTTCAATGATCAGACGTTATCGTACAAATTGTAAAGTCAGTTTAACATGTATGGAAGCAGACTTTAAACCGCACTTTTACTATCAATGGATTCACAATTTGCATTATGAATCATGTTATTTATTTTTTGCCTATAAATCCACATGTTTATAAATATTCATTGCTTAGGCTTGTAAGAATTTACTTGATGTGGTTAAAATGCAATTTAGCCGTCTGAAAGGCTTATAAAAAGCGACAAGTCCCCCCAGGATTGGTTAGACAACACTGTTAGCTTTATTGTCTGCAATCAGAGCATATTTATACTAATGCTTATAAATAAACACACACAGTCATAGATTTACAAACTGCTCGAATGATTCATACTAGAATTCCAAATTACAGCAACGTGAAAACATCTTGTCTAAGAAAAAAGATCACTAAAATAAGCGCAACTAATGATTCAGGAATTCAGGGAACGTTCATATTTGAAATAGTTGCGGTGGTACCACGTGCTCCGTAACTTCATTCTTCTTACCCAACCTTAGTTAATTAGTTCTATATTTATATGCAGCCTGTCATGTTGTCAGGTTCATCTCCATGATGTAAAAGAGAAATAAATTAGATGTTTAGCAGTTTGATGTTTGATCCTAGATAAAATTTCAAGGGTGTTCTTTTCGTGCGCTTATAGAAGCGCCTACAATTTTGGTAGACGCGCTAATTTTCTAGCAATATCAAATTGCATTATTTTTGTTCTTGTCAGAGCTTTCGTTTGAACGATGCATAAATGGATTTACTTTTTTCCTCCTAATGAAGTATGTGGTTTGATCCTCAAGAAAAATAAATATGCTAGGTCCAGGATTATCTTAGATAGAAAAATATGAGTTAAGTTCCATTTGACGTCAAAGAGAAAACATATTTTGTGTTAATTGGCCGCTTTTGTTTGAATGCTCCAAATATTTTGACAGAAATATGTGTCCTGTTTCGTCATCAATGAATGTGTGCTTTGCTCAATAGAAAATAGTTTACAGTTCTTGATTACCTACATGTAATAGGAACTTTCGCATATTTTGCACAACCCAGCTAAGCATGTACGCATACGTATTTAAATAGCCTGGGGAATGATACTAGAGTGTCTAGACCCCTTCTTTTACTTAAATTAGTTAGCTCTTGTACTCCCTTATTATCTTCCGAATCCTCTTTTTGATTTAACTTTTTTTATAATTCATTATTGTCATAAATATGCGCTTGTATCGTTTTATTAGTAATTAAAAAGAAAAGCTATTTGGAATAATTAACCGTTTTATGAAATGCAATTACTCTTTTACTTTTTGTATCAATAAAGAAATCATTGCTTCGCCCATTAAATTAAAATAAATGTGCAGTTATTATACAAGTGCTTCCTGTTTGCAACATACAAACGTGAATGCCCTGATAGAACCATTTGGGTTTATCAATTAAACTGGTGAATATTTGTCTCTTGCATAGTGCTTCATTTTTCTGCTGATTTAAGAATAATCTTAAAATTATCTCGAGAAGGAAGCAACAATAAAGAACTATGTTGAAAGTAGCTGAGTCAGGCATTTTCATTTTTTCTAAACCGCTGCTTATACTCTGACTTAGGAAATTCGGGTACTTTAAAATCTAGCACAATACAGAGGGAACAGAACGCACATGTATGGATCTAGAGGTCCGGGGTTCGAACCTTACCATCTGCACGTAAACTTTTCTTGAACGAGAAAACTGTGATTGCTTTACTTCATCTTAATGCCGTTTTCTATGTCAATTTTATGCATGTATGTTAAAAAAGTAGTAGTTTTTCACTTTTTAGGTCGGCAAATCGAAATCTTGCTGAATGTTTCTAAGTCATCTAAAATATGCCTATATTTCATGTATATGCGCATGAAAATAGGTTGTTACAAAACGTATTTTATTTTCTGCCACTTACATTAGTCTGTGCTTCTCTGATTACATACTGTTAATGTAAAATAAAAGTGCCATGAAATAAATCAAAATACAAATGATGTACGGTGAGCTATTACATGATATATTATAGTTCTGTTAAACATGAATCTCAGACTGTTTGGTGCCGTTGGATTCGGAGATTAATATTCTAAGTAGCTCTAGCTTTACCTTGGCTATTCGATGAAAAACTAGTTTTCTTTCGCAGTTGTTTGTCTAGTATGTCGGTGTTACACTTGATTAATATTCGTGTGTTAATTGTAGGAATGAATCTACTCGCAGCACACATGTCTAATTGCTTGAAAAATCAGAACCACTTATGTTTGCCTTCCAAGCACGTTGAATACTGGTATAAAAGACCTCCTAATTCATGAGCTGATCTTATTTATGCAGTTCATAGTTTGCTTCAGTGTCTATTAGCCTATTCTAACATTTCATCATATAATATCGAGTCTTTTGTTATCTGCAAAACATTTCATAACTAAACAGACAGTTTTAGGTTACTGCTGAAAAAGTCATGTAAATAAATCACTTAGAGATGAAGTGCGACTGTCACAAAACCAACCGGTATTGTCTCTAACAACTACGGTGGCATTGAGGTGACATGGAAATATATTTTATTTTTTACGTGGCCACGTAAAAGCTTTGCGTGGCCACGCAGTAGCTATTACGTGGCCACGTAAAAGCTTTACGTGGCCACGTAAAAGCTTTACGTGGCCACGCAGTAGCTTTTACGTGCGCACGCAATAACGTTTACGTGGCCACGTAATAGCTTTACGTGGCCACGCAGTAGCTTTTACGTGCGCACGCAATAACGTTTACGTGGCCACGTAATAGCTTTACGTGGCCACGCAGTAGCTATTACGTGCGCACGTAATAGCGTTTACGTGGCCACGTAATAGCTTTACGTGCGCACGTTATAATTGACCAATGAAGGTTGTCGAAAAATGGCCGCAAATTTCGACAACTCTCATTGGTCAATTATTACGTGCGCACGTAAAGCTATTACGTGGCCACGTAAACGTTATTGCGTGCGCACGTAAAAGCTACTGCGTGGCCACGTAAAGCTATTGCGTGGCCACGTAAACGCATTACGTGCGCACGTAATAGCTACTGCGTGACCACGTAAAGCTATTACGTGGCCACGTAAACGCTATTACGTGCGCACGTAATAGCTACTGCGTGGCCACGTAAAGCTATTACGTGGCCACGTAAGGTTTAAATATATCTCCATGTCACCTCTATGCCACCGTAAACAACAGATACTTGTGAATGTAGTGAATTTGATTCTTGACCATGTCTTCCACCTTTTGGAGTGTTATTAACGAATATGTTTTGGCTTCTTTAAAAGAAAGCACAATGTTTTGTTTTTCTTTTTCTTTAATACTATTTTGACTATATTATATGGTAGCAGACCTAAAACCGCCCTTTTTTAACTTTAATTTTTAGGCCAAGGATTCTGGAACTTAGTATAACATAACAAATGTCTCGCATTTCTTCACTGTATAGCTGGCGCATTGGAAGTATTTACGTAAGATAAGCATTACCCGGATTAAACAACACTATTAATTCATTGATTTCAATTATCATTCTGACAAGTCAAATATTTGCATATTTATGTCATATTTAATCAATCAGAAGAGTTATTTTGTGGGCCTAATACATATTCATATTACTGTAATCATGGTTGATACATTCCTGTACTATTATATTGGCATACACTGACATGATTTGTTAGCCTAGTTACGCAATAATAATTTATAATGCCAGAATGTTTAATACTATTTCTATCGTTGCCAAACTTGCTGTGTTCTAGAACCCCCGCCTAAAGTTTTAAGAATAAAACTCAGGGATGACATTTTTCTTAATTATTTCAGTTTATTTCGTGCTTCAATTTGAAATTTGTTGGCATCCAATGAAAAATACAAATATGCATTAAAATACGAAATCCTATATTTTTCACCGCAGTGAAAATATAAACACCAATATATAACATTACCAAAATGTAAAAATGTAAGATGTAAAAAAACATTTTTGAAACAAGATAAAACGTCTGAAATTAAGCTATAATTATGTCAAGTTGAAAGCCTTTAAACTGACATTTTCGCCCTTAAATAAACGTATTACAAATGTATAAACTCTTCTAAGGGAATAAATTGTTCATCATACACCAGCAATATATTATCTAAGCGAATTTTAACTGTAATATTCTAAGTAAAATCACGCTGTTATATCACTATTTCTATAATGGACATGTATTTTCTGCCAGTTAAGCGAAGCGCATTAGGCGGAAAATATTTTCCTTTTATATGTTAAGATCTTTGATTGGTCAATTCAAAGTTGTTATGAAGATTTTCAACCTATGAAACATTGTGTTTCATAGCACAAGTTATCGTGCGATTTTGATATTATACAAAAGTGTTGTATTGTTGTTTATAGATCATTATTCAATGATCTGGTTAGTTCAAAGGAATGCTAGAATCCACAAGAATTATAACCCCCCCCCCCCCCCCAACAAAATGTCATTATTCAATAGTTTTGTGATTTCCACAAGAAATTGTCATTATTTAAAACAAAAATGTAGTATTGTATTTACAATGCATATATTCTATTGCAGGAAGTCCATTTCAATGTTTGGTAGACAATGTTGATGGAGGATTTGTATCAGTCTACGGTGCAGGTCTTGTTGGTGGTATGTCCGGTGAAAATGAGAGTTTTACTGTTGTGTGTAAATCAGGAACTAAAGGTAGGTGACCTAATTATTGTTTTCTTTTATGTTTTTCGATATATGCCTATAGCTATGAGTGCATCATTACGACAGGTAACTTGAGTTAATTATATCGGAGATGCGTAAATAATTACTAATTACTAATTCATGTGCGAAAGGCCCTATGTGTATATAGTGATTTTGTGGATAGTGACCGCCTTTTGTTTAAACTCTGTTTTCTTTAGGGCTGTGGATAGTTGAGCAAGTGGCGATCTGATCCAAACCACGATTCATGTGTATCGATTCACGAATCGAACCACGAATCACTTTTGTATGGAGAAGCATGTAATAACAGCTTTTACCGCATGGAAATCCATGTACGCCAAACATTCCTATTATAATTGTTTATTTTCCAATTTGTTGTGCAGTCGAGTGGTTCATTGTGGTGCATAGTACGTTAATAAAAGTTTTTGTTTGTAGAGCGGCTCGTGTCAGTGGTAGTTATGCTGAAAATGTTCTTTCCTTTTTTCCAAAAATAGATCGCGATCCGACGATTTCTGGTCGCCGGGATCGCGAATACCCGAGTACTCTACTCGAATACTCGCAGCAGCCCTAGTTTTCTTGTTTGTAGACGCGTAGTGCCGAAGTCAAGGATGGATGTAGGTTACGGCAGCATATGATTATTATTTTTGTATAAGGTAAAACCTATTTATTTGGAACAAAACAAAACCCTTGATTGTTGCCTGAATGCACATCTTAGAATTTCATCTTTGACAATGTCGGCATGGCCTAGTGGTATTGACGTTGTACTGGTAATCGTTGGATAACAATCTCCGTGTTGATTCAAATCACATCTAAAACCTACCATGTGCTTTCCTTGTGCAAGAAACTTTAGTTTATCCGACTAGTTCAGTACTGGGTGACCAGAAAGTGGACTCCAAAGTGATTAATCTTAGTTGTAAGAACTTGTTTCACAATCGAGCTAAAATAAATTAGTATAAACTATAAACACATCTAATCGATGATAACATTATATATTTACAGATCAGGTACAGGTATCTATTGATGGACCTGCTCGTACTGACGTTAAAAGATCAGATCAGGGAGACCATTCAACATTTTCATACCTTCCCATGACTCCTGGTGCTTACAATATCAATATCTCCTACAAGGGTAAACCAATTAAGGGATCACCTTTCCAAGCTAAAGTATCAGGTGAGTATATCTTAGTTGCTTGGGGACTCGTGTTGTCGAATATCGTACGACAGATTCAGTCGTACGTTGCACTGTATTTGCTAATTTATTTATGATAAGCTGCCAAATTGTATAGAAAGTGAAAATTGACTTAAAACAAGTAATACATTATTTACAAAAAAACATGAGATAAATAAATCCTCATGAACGTAGTTAGGAATTCCTAATGTTAAGGAAATAAATATTTCTTTCACAGTTTTGTACGTAATATATCTTAATTATGTTTTATTTTAATAATGACCGTTATTTGATTTCGCTGCGTTATAACATTCGTGTGTTGGTGCAAATAAAGTTTAACTTAAATAAACTAGTAAATAATATATCATCTTAGGTGATGATGCATTTTGGATTGAATAATGATAGCTCATGATATGTACACGGTAGCTTCTACAGTTGAAGATTGAAACTTGAATTATTGACTGACTTGAAGGAGAGAATGGTAGATGCATTATCATTCCAAACTATAAACAGTTGATTCCATTCAAAAGAATTCTTGAAGAACAAAATGTCTATATCTTTTGTTCAACATAAAAACGTTTTTCTGAAAATATCGTTTAACTGATTGCCTTTACTGTGAACGAGTTCGGTCACATTACTATGTAAACTGGCTAAGTTCCCAACAAAATTTCACTGAAGCAAAAAAACACCACTCACGATGTTTGTCTGTTTTTCTTTTCTCTGTTTATCACGTGGAAACCACTCGTACAGTACCTTTCAAAAGTCTTGGACAAAATCCTGTCGCTAGGATACACCGTTTCACATTCTCCCATGTCAAAAGAAACCTCGAGTCATCAGAACAAAATTATTTTTAATTCCAAAATCAGCATTAATTAGTTTATAAACATATGATTTAACTACGTTATATAAATAAACTGTTTGGGTTTTTTCTATGATTTCAAAATAAACTATTCAATGTCTGTAATTGTGTCCAAAAAAAATCTTATTATTTCAAGACAAACTGACCCATATGTTGCAAGAAATATAATTTTAAAACCAAGTCTATACCGTGACATATGGGGTAGATATTTACTACATGAAACACCATCATTTGTAGTTGTATGTCAATTTGCACTAAAATTGTCATTATCAGAACACTACTTTCCTGCTTCCAAAAATATTTCCATACAATTTTGATAGTTTTAGAAAAATTCGATATTTAAGTTGAAATATGTGAATGAGTACCTTTAATCATAGTAAAAATATATGCAGTATGCTTGATCAGTTTTCTCGAAATCGTATTTGTCCAAGAAACTTTTGGAGAGAACTGTAGATGTTTTGAGGTAACAAAAGCATTAAACTTTTTTTCTTAAAAACATAGAGTACTTCCGTAATAATCTAAGAAAGAACCAAGTGTTTAAGGAAACACTTTAATTAACTCAGGTGTTCACATCATGTCCGCCATTCTATCTCACTCAGCCGAACAGGTTTCCTTAGTTAATTTTCTATAGTTAATTCTAGGGCACCTGTTGATAGATACATTTAAAATCTCAAATAAACGCGAATAAATGTAATAATGTTGAAGGTACGTTTAAGTTGAAATTTAAAATGGAAGCAAACAATCAATAAATGGGTCACTTTTATAACTTCGATCATATATTTCGAAATAAATAAAACATGCATTACGATATGACCTGGTCACACAGTCGCCATTATATATACTAAGGATTATCTAAAAACTCGTGGGCTTTTTTGTTGCGTAAAATATATTTAAGATATTGATTTGAAATTCATACTCTGCTTAGTAGAAACATTAACAAATAATCATGGAAGAAATCAAGTTAGTAGATGATGGTACTAAGTATGAATCGACACAAACGGTTTTTGATGATCATTTTTATATATATCTTCAACATTGTAGCAGTATGAAACTACAAACACAGTAAATCACAGATTAATCATCGATTTTACGAATTGCCTCGAATGCCGATGAAATGCATTCGTAAATCGTATAGTATTATATGTCAAAATATATGTACAAGCTAAATGAACTATACATTTTAATGCTTCAACCCCAAATACTGGGTTTCAATGGAACATATCATGTTTATTGACCCATTGCTGATATAAACGAACTGCTCACAATACATAATTATACACAGTTCAAACAAAAAAACAAAACACTGTATATGATAACAATAGAATAAACTAATCCACGACGAGGGACGCTCAGGATGACAATAACATAAACAGGTGCTATGTTTTACGAGTGTCTTAGTTATTGGTGTAATGGAACAGATTTTTACCATCACAAGCATGATTTACCAACAAATGGTAAAACACGTTTTGGGGTTTTTTGTACGCACGATAGCTGTAAGTACATATTATAAAACATACGTTGACCTTACTTTTATAAGTATTGTGGTATTCCTAATAACCCTAAAACAACAATTCAACAATCATGAACTAATGATTTATTGATGACAGTAATGGTGAGTACTCACGTTCTTATAGCTACAAACCAAGTACACCAATTGTATACAATTATTATAGACTATTACCCTTTACTATTGAAGTTCTCGTAAAAATATCACTGTTAATAGTCCACTCAACATGTGTACAGAATTAAAACATAATAAAGTACGAACTTGGTTCCAACCTTGTGTAAGCCAAGGTCATGAAAATGATAACAATTGTTAGAAATAACAATGGAGTTAATCAATTCACAAGCGGTAATATTTAGTTAGTCGACGTGTATGATTAATTCCATGTCTTAAAGAATCCATTATTGTGTACTTACATAATAAATAATTATTTACTCGTTTCTGATAATAAAATACTTGTGCGATTTTGTCGCAGTTTTAGAACTTTTAATTAATATCTGTAAATGTATACACGTAGCATCTCTTCATTCAAACCATCTCTCGAAGTATAGCTTCGAATTCACATATCAACTATCTCTCAATACCCCAAACCTCAAATTCAGACTGCAACAACATATCACTTCCAATTTCAAACATCAGCCACATTTCAAATACACTTCAATTAAAGCACCTACCATCTTTCAATTTGGAACACCAAACGCTTTTCAACACCACTTACTTCAAATTCGAATATCAGCCATAACTCACTTCCACTTACTTCGCATTTAGAACATTTACAGTTATCAATTATGTCATATCAATTTAAATGTAAATATCCATCATCTCTCAATGAGTGAGAATCAAAGGTGTTTTTGATGATGACTTTGGGAAATAGATGTTTAAGAATGTTTCGCCATCGAAGCACATAAAGGCAGTGTATATGTATATCTGTATAAAATGTAATCCACATACATGTAGGACAACTAACTTTTTTTTAAAAATTGCATAATAAAATGTTGAATTTCTGTTTATGTCAGTTTTTTATAGGTCAATATCTTAACAAAAAAGTTGATACCCAAACTAATCTTTGTCTTTAATGAATTCATCTTTTTTGCTCACAGGTGAGGGCAGGAAACGTTCCCAGATGTCTATTGCTAACTGCAGTGACTATGCTCTCAACGTTATTGAACCAGAAATTGTTGATCTTGTTGGTACATTGAAGAAACCAACAGGTGGTATTGAACCCGTCATCTTAAAGAAGATGGCTGATGGACATCTTGGTAATTATACAAACATTATATTTTGACTCTCTTCTATTCAAATTCTCAATTCATTGCATTCAACAAATATTCCACAATAAACCAACTATGTGAGACTTGGTAAGTATATAAATAGCACATTTTCTGCTTATATTTACATGTTTGGCTAATGCCACAGTTGTGATAATGTATTTTTCACCTGCCCTCGGTAATCTGAAGGATTAAGTTGATAGCAACCAGTATTGGCTTTTTCTTTATGGAGTCGTGTGCAACGGCATTGCGTATGTTGGAGGTGTAAGTCTTATATTGTTCCGAAGTCTTCGAGTTAACAACACGTTCACTGAGTAGGGCTCTCTTATGTACTCTGTCTTTGTAGCATTGTTGTACAAGTAAAGTGTGCATTTAGATGGTAAAATGTGCTCTAATATTGCTTATTTTTTATCTGAGATGTACATCGCTTCCATGTCCCATTTAAATGTCTCACCGTTTGGACTTGTGGCAATAGACTCTGGCATAAAAGTATGATACTGTAGGCTTAATAATGAGAGGAGAAACAACCGAAGATAATATGATTTACAATCAGGCATGATAAATCTGAGTTAATTATCTCCTCTACTGGGTGATTCACGTTTCACTGTCTCGGGGTTCGGGGATCAAAGGTGGCTACGGAGTCTGGATCATCCAAGATACATTTTATCACACTTGCATCTAATATAGCTGATGTAGGTTGTCGTGTCCGAGATACCGAGGACCCGGGGGAAATACTGAGTGTAAAAAAGAACATTAATTTAGTCCATTAGAACTTATACTGTACTCTCTGACATAAATTGTAAAATAAATTTAAACCAAAATAAACTTAACATTTTATTTCATGCATTTAGGTATAGCCTCATTTACTCCAAAAGAAAGAGGAACCTACAATGTCAGTGTCTGCACAGCAAGTGAGAAGCCAATTAAAGGAAGTCCTTTCAAGGTTGAAGTTGGTGACAAAGAATTTGCTCACGCAGCTAAAGTTAGTGTAACTGGCAATACTACAAGTGCCAGCGCTAACAGCCCCAATCATATTCTTATTGATACAAACGGCGCAGGTAAGTAGTATGATATAATATGAAACATGATTTATGTGGTTAACCCAATCAGGACAGAATCTATCAGGGATGAGCCTATCAAAAAACTCAATGAATATGATTTCACTGGGTCCAAGTGAAGAGCTTTTTACGATGGTTAGATCATCAAAAATAACATTTAATTCTGATTTAAACATGATTCGATGCCTTTCGAAAAAAAGACAAGAAAATATAAGAAATGTTTACTCTTTATTTAAATACATAAACGTGTATTTCCTTTTGTAAGAATTAAGGTCAAACATGCTAACAAAGTTCTTGTGCTTATATTAAGTTTGATAGTCACATGTTTAGTACCCAATTTTAATACTGTAACAAATATTCAAAGTGTTAGAAAATGAATAATGTTCGCCAATTTCATGATCTGAAATATTTGTGGCGATAGGTTAATGATGGTCTTGCAATTGGAACTAATCGTTGGTTCGGAGTAAAATAGAGAGGTTTATACAATATACAAACATCTCTCCGATATCGTTAAAACCTCTTACTATTATGTTTCCAGAACAAAGTTTAAGTGGAAATGGCCTGATCACATTTTTTGTCTACTTCTCGTAATATCTTGGTCTGCACCTTAGCCCTTGAATAGTCCGTGTAAATAAAGAGACAACCATCGTAATGACTCGGTCGTTTTTTTGTTGTGATAGCAGTGTTTCATGCATCGTCTTGTTTATATGATACCCCAAATCATTAAGCTTTTTGATTAATCGAAAACAGACTGTGCAATTTCTTGACTTATATCAAAGTTGAAACTTAGTGAAAGATTTGTGCGGAAAATATCATGATGTGGCTTATTACGTTCAATGTGTATATACAAACGCATCTTCCGGAACATACGCTTTGTTATTCATACATGTAGTTATATATAGAGAGGATAGTATATAGTTGTTTTATTTCATTCTAGGATATGGTGGCATCAGTGTAGTACTTGAAGGTCCTCACAGATCTGAATTAGACTATGAAGAAGTGGAGCCAAGAAAATACAATGTTTACTACAGTCCACACGAGCCTGGAATATATATTCTTAACATCAGATTTGCTGATGAACATGTAACAGGTTTGTGATGTCATTTTTATACTATCTGGTAAAAATTGATCAATAAAATAGTTTTAACAATGGTATTAGAATACTGAAGCCATTTAGACGAGTCAGTGTCAATGATATAAGAAGGGCTGACCAAACCTCTGAAATTACAAATGTTGTTTTTGTACCATTAATGAAACAATTAATGTACATGGTGACCAAAAAGCTCAGAAAATCTACAAGCTGAATCATACCTTGAATCTGTTCGACTTAAAATTCCATATGACATCTTCGTGTCATATTGTATTTGCAATGTTAAATATCACTTCTATTGTGTTTATTATTTCAACAGTAGATAAATCATTTTATAAGGCATCTATAATTATAAACTTGATACAATAAGAATTAAATATTGTATATTTTCATAGTGTGGTATCAACCTAGCTTTGTTTATCATCATATTTGTATATCCTGTAAGGAAGTCCATTTTGTTTTGTTTGTAGTTGTCAAAATATATCGCGTAAAGTTCGACTTCGATTTGACCTTTCACATTTGCATCTAATAATTATCTACTCATATCCCGACGAAAATCAGAACCAGGTCTATTCGACACTTCGGCAAGTAACGTATTCAAAATGAGCAATCGATTTACAGCGATTGTAAATAGAAGTATGTTTACGTGTTTAATTTCACCACATAAATTTGTAATAATTACATTCAAGCTTTGACCATTTACACCGATATCGGTATCGAGCATTAATACTACATTCGTATTCAATGTAATGAATACTCTTGCATAAAGGTCAGATCGCGGACAAACATTTGACACTATACCACCAGGAATCTGTAGACTATTCATTTTTAACTCATATTAATTATTGCATGTATTTAGGAAGTCCATTCTTGTTAAATGTCGCTGGTGAACCATCTGGACGTGTCCGCGAAACTGTAAGCAGAGAAATGGAACAGGCTGAAGCTGTACAACCAGGCACAAGATGTGAATTCCTTCTCAAAATCCCAGGTAAACTATTATCATGGTTTAGAGAATCAATATTGCAAGATAACAAGCTCATTCTGTTGACCCGAGTTAGATTCCTGAACGGTACGGGTAATATCCTTTCACAACGATTCAACTAAGGGATTGTTTTTCCTTTGTAAAAAGCGAGCTATCAACTTCTAGTCGAAAAGTGAGTGAGTATTAATCAAGTGAAGGTGTAAAGGAAAGTTGATTAGACGTGTCTGTCACTGTGAATATCCGAAAGAAAAAGCGACCAATTGCCAAAAAGGTCAGAAGAACAAATAATGCTTTATTTACAACTGAAATGAAAGACACGGTGTTAACAAAAATAGTTTTATGCATTATGATGCAAAAATGATTCAAAGACCACTGTCTTAAATCTATTATTCGACTCATCAGGTTGAAGCTACATGTATATTTATATAACGTTTAACACGTCTCTAAATGCAACCGAGTAGCAGACATTGGAGCAATTTCACAAGACTGACATCATCATTCGCAAAATCTCTGACTCGAAATTTGTTTGTTTATTTAATGGTTTTGTTGGATTAAACGTCGTGTCAACACAATTTAGGTCACCTTACCTAGCTTTCCTGGACCATTGTCTATAACCAGTACTCACCTACCCTTACATAAGGCCGGAAACTTCTCCATATTATCTAATCAATGGAGGAAGTTGACATTATTGTCAAATTTTCATGGAAGGGTATAACCTCCCCGGGTTGGATTCGAACCCGCACCCTTCGGGCACGAGATTCCAAATCCCGGGGCGCTACCAACTGCGCTATCGACCCGGGTTCGACTCGAAGTAAAACGGGATGAGTTGTCATATGAAAAATTCAAAATTATACTGGTCAATGATTGCAATATATATGACTTTTTTCCATTCTGCAAGACCCGGCTGTAGCTGTGCAAAAGTTACAAAAATATACTCTCTCCATTTAATATGCATAAACGTACTTACTTATATTATTCTTATTAAACAGGAACTAATCCATTTGATATGGAAGCATCTATCACTGATCCTGATGGACAGACTGAACTTTGTGAAGTTATGGATGAAGACGATTTCCATTACAGAATCAACTTTACTCCAAAAGATACAGGCATACATATTCTTAGTATCAAACACAAGGGAATGCACATCGCTGGTAAGAATTATAGTCTTTTGCGTCGGTTAGCATTTTGGATGCTAGGTTCTGACTCCAAACCATTACTTCAATATTTATCGTGTTTAAATACGGTACTAATTGTATCTAACTTTTTGAAGAGTTAATTTCGTTTATCAATTAAAAATATTGTGAACAAAATACATGTATGATTATAGTTCATTTTGTACCGAGAACAAAGACAACGTGTAATATTAGCACATGTATTACCTTGATCCAGCTCGACAAACTGCTCACATTTTGATTGACTGCAACTCTTCAACAAGAAATGTGTTCAATTGCATAACGACGTAACATAAACATTAAAACTAATTAATGTTTTATTTAAGTTTTAATGCATTGTTTCGTGAATGAAGCCAACATTATTTGAATAAACTAGTTCTTTGAATCCACAAGTACATTCAAGGTATTAGCGTAATATGGTCCTTACAGCAATATCACGGAGCAATTCTTTCAATTTGAACAGCTTATCTAACTTGTTATACATCCGAAACATTTTGTATTTCAGGAAGTCCCTTCCAGTATACCGTAGGTCAATTAAAGATAGGAGGAGCACACAAAGTACAAGTAGGAGGTCCAGGATTGGAAAAAGGAGAGGCTGGACAAGATAGTACGTCCAATTTATATCATTACTTACAATTATTAAATATTTGCTTTCTACATTCAGCGTTTTATACAACCACCTCTTGTCTATGTTCTTAAACATTTTGCACACATCTAAGACGTATTATTTAAATACTGCTCCAATAATGATTTGTCGGTTTGATTTTGAATTCCATTGTCTAAGTCAAACAGTTTTTCATCTGATCTTAACTCATTATGATCAGCATGATTCAGACAAGAACCACCTATATCGTTACGAAAACCAGTTCATGCTAACTATGAAGTAATGACTCTTAAATTAGGCAATACCATTGCAAAAGATTTCTTTCTGCTGAAAATATTTAACTATACTTTGATAGTATTCATGTATGAAAGACAATTATGTTTCTTCACCAACTGGTGAAGTTTCTATGTTTTATCCATAAAGTCGCCAAATTGCATTACACTTTTTTATATTTTGTATAAATAAAAAATGTATTTTTAATAATGTTTGTTTCAGATCATTTTAATATCTACACACGTGAAGCTGGCAGTGGTACATTGAGTGTAGGTATTGAAGGTCCAGGTAAAACTACGATTAAGGTTGAAGAAAGGCCACATGGATTCCTTGGTGTATCTTTCAATAGTGATAAACCAGGTAAGGGAACAACTTACTTTGTAAAACTCTTTTGTCATTTTTCTGCGCTTAGATATTTGTCAAAATAGGAATATTTCAATAGCTCAATTACGAGAAAATATACAAATGTATATATGTCTGATTATTATCCTGGTTGAGTCCTTTAGTCTCACCGGGTGTGCTTTCAATAAAATATCCTATGTGTAACTAATTAGTATTAGTCGTATGGAAAGTAGAAACAGAAAGAAATTATTGAGCACTGCTAGATTAAGGTTTGATATTTCAAAATAAATATGAATACAATGTAATAAGTAACTTTTTAAGAATAAGTGGATATTTTGTATCTTCATGTACATAAATACTATAAAATTTAAGTTATACTTTCTTCAATGTTGTCCTGTTTTTTCTGTTACTCTTCATTCAGCTTTGATCTATTTTGTTTTCTGTTACATAACAGTAAGGCTTCCTCTGCTCATCTTTGCAGTGTTTATTATAGTTAGGTCTATTCTGTTCTTCGTTTCTCTATAACATTAGGTTCCGTAAGTTCTTCAATGATCAGTTTTAAAATACATCTTTCTATTCAGTTATGTTCTATTCTACCAAACTCTGCAGTTTTGTTCAATTATGCTGTGTATTGTGATTCTCTTCTCTGTTTTCCTGTAGTTCTTCGTTTTTTCTGTTCTGCTCTATTATGTTTTACTCTTCTATTCACTGATCTGTTCTACTTTGTTCGGTCCTAAAATACTCGATTTTTTATTCTGCTCTATTATATCACACTCTAATAATCTCTGTTCTGTTATACCACTATTTGTTCTATAAGAAGTATAATTGGTGCATATTTCAGGCATGTATGGTATCCATATTAAGTTTAATGATGAACATATCCCTGATTCACCTTTCCGTGTTAATGTATCACCCGATGGTGGCTCAGCTAGACAAGTTACAGTTCATGCTCTCAAAGACCGAGGATTGGCGGTAAGACATACACATTTGTATCCAACATGATTTAATGTCAAGTCTACAGTGCCTTTCAGGAGTTATTCGGACAAACTCCTGTTTTATGAATAAAGAAAAATACGCATGATCAGTTATTTTTCTCTCCAAAAATATCATTTGTCTACGAACTTTGGAGGATACTGTAAATGCTTTTAAAATAATCGATTACCAATCGGATAAAGCTAAGATTTAAATACTTAATTATTACTGTTTTATGTTTGTATATGTACACGTGTGTTAATGTTTTATGTTTTGTTTAATTTGATTTGTGATTATGTGTAAGATCATTGCCGTGTGTCTATTATTGAAACTGGACAGAAGCATATATAACGATGATAAGGATGTTGATAATATTCACAAATTGTGACCATTTAGTTAATCCTAGGTTCTTACTAAGATTTTTAGCTGTGTGACATTTACTTTATTTGATACTCTAGAAATTAAATTTCAGTTTGTCAGGTTGTCAGTTAGTATTACGCTTAATCAAATTGTCGACAAACTATTCTATTTTGGTCTAACAAAACTATATAAACGGTTTTTGGTCAATGTTATCATTTTGCATTTTCGGTTGATCAAAATAGTTAACGGACAATTTAGAATTCCCATATGATATTTTCAGGTTAGTCAGTTAAAGGTTTGTGACCTTATTTTAGGTCAATGGTACTGTTTACAAACATAACCTTTGAAGTCCTCCCAACTTGATCAAATGACTCTGTAAATATTGATCTTGATGTCCTACTTTCATCAATTATATCATCTTAACACTCTCTCATTTTATCTGCCTTATCCAAAGATTCAAGCCTATTCCTATACCCCCTCCAAATGGTTTGTAGTGAAACAATATATGAATATGAGAAAATTTTTCCTTCCTCGCCAAACTTTCGACTCCTATTTGCTCTGGTCCTTTTAAAGAATGTAACTAAATCATACGATTATCGTAGATCACATCACTGCACAAGCCTGTATACTTACGGCGGTCATAACACAGTTTTCCATTGGTGCCATTTTCTTCAAAATATGTAAAAGTCTTCTTAATTATAACTTGTTCATGTTGTCTCGTTATCCCTCTCCTATCCCAGAGCATTGATATATTAGTTTGAGATTGAGAGTCTAGTACAATATTGTAACATGGACTTTAACATAGCTCTACTGATTTACATATAGTTAAATTACGATCAAATGTACTTGAACTACATTTTGTGATATGTGTACCAATTTAAAAAAAAAATATTTATGTTATGGTCAAGAAATAACTCACAGTTTTCAATTTTTCTACGAATGAAATATAGGCGCAAGTTTGGATGTCTAGGTAATGAATCACGTTCTCGTGCCTAACAGATCAAAACTTGTGTCTATATTCATTATACGACACTTCATTGGCAACTGTAAGTCATTGAGATTGATAATCACGATGTATATCATCTGCTGGTTATCGTACTTTAATGTACAATAATGCTTGACGTCGTTTATTCTACTTGTACATTGCAAGCAGTAGTCTTCTCGCATAAATGCTAGGCTCTGTCTTATATTATTACACATGTGTACACAATGATTACTTGCGAAGACCTTAACAACGCACATACTTTGTTCAGAGGAGGAAATGTTTACGTATATTGTTAACATTACATAGATCCGCCACGATATTCGGGCCATTATTTTCTTTGTAAAGGTTTTTTGAAGACGGACAATACTGTTTAGAGCAAATCAAAGCTTTTTATGACATTGATATCTATACTTTTATAGTTTGCATATAGTTCGCCTTGTCAAAATACTTCGAGGCGCCTATAGTTATATTAAAGATATGCGTTAAAAACGAAGTATACATAAGTAACCTTCTTATTTCTTATATATCTATTCTAGATTGAGAAGCCAGCCACATTTACTGTATCATTTAATGGAGCTTCTGGTAAACTTCATTCATACATTCGTACCCCATCAGGTGGACATGAAGATTGTTTCGTTCAAGAAATGGATACCGGATTATACGCTATCAGGTATGCTTTCAACCCTCATAAATGAATCCTCCTAATAACAGACAGTTATTCGACTTTTTTAATTGACTGATCTGAGATGAAAATTTATGTAAAGGTACAAATGTAGTTGTTTGGTGTAAGTTTTATAGGTAAAAATATGTTAGCTGAGAACTCCATGAGGTTGTTAATAGGTAGTTTTTGTCATTTGAAGGTTTGACTTTTGTATTGATGTATTTCATGGGTAAACGCAAGTAAATGGTAACTTGAAGTGGCCATTGATGATATTGGCAATGATATTTTACACAACAATAGGCTTTTAGATGATTTTCACTTCATTTGAAAAACGTATATACCACAAATTAGCGTGAGATGTCATATCCTCCCTTTAAAATATCAAGATGCCAGTTTTGTATTACATATTGATACGCTGTCTGTTCCTAAAAATGATTAGTTATGATTGGTCAAGACTCATTGATATGGATTCTCTCTTAAATGAAATGTTATGAATAATACCCCTTCCTCTATATAGAGTTAAGCCATTGCGTTCTCCTGAAAGGACAATGCGAGCTAGTAAAGAACCTCCGATAGAAGTTAATAAGTGCGCAGTAAATAACTTAAACAATGAAACAGATATGGAAAACAAACAAACAATAAAAGTAAACAAACAATTTGTACGAAGATTATGTCGATGTCATATAACTGAAGCAAAAAACTGTTGATAAGCGGCATTCAGTTATTAACACAAGAATAATGTTTAAGTAGTTAGGAGATGAAATGATACACAAATGTATTGTAAGACAATTTATACACCTAACATAAATGTCAATTTCTTGAAGATAAGGTATGTTCTGGTATATTGTGCTATCTCAATATATCCAGACGCTGTTATACTCCCTACCAAAAAACTTTTCAAACGATTGCCAAACAGAATTATTCAGAGATATGTTGTACTTTTTCTGTTGCATTTGCCTATGCCAAGACTATACATGTTAATTTAACTTTTGCCAATTCGAATGTATATACGAAAGCTAGGAAATATATACCAACATAATAGTATGCGGTACTTCGTAAGTTAACTACTAGTGCTTGTGTAGTATAGTATTGGTTTGCACATGAATTTATTTTGGTTCCGCTCTTTCATTTGAAGAATTTTCAGTTTGTCCTCCGTGAATAGCAAAATGTGCAAGTGTTGCAGAAATTATTAGAATAACAACCTCTGTTTCCATACTCCCGCTGAAAATTGCAGCTTAACTTATTTTTATTGAAAACCTCTTATCTAAACAAACTTCAACACGTAAAATGATGCAAGTTGTTGTAAGACATTACTTTTCTGTTTTCATGATCTTCGCCAAATTAAAAACGTGTTTGCAAATTGACTTATCTAATTATATGCCTATATTTTCTTAAATAACAAAACATGACGATTTCAAAGCATTTTAGGATACATCAATTACATTTGATTACTGATTTATATCGTGATACTTAAAAGACTTCACTCGCACTCAAAAGTTTCCCATAACTTGACGTTTTTGTTAATTTAGATTTAACTTTTCGCTTAACATTTCTTTAACATTTTAACACATTAAATTTTTCCCTACTTGACCAGGCGTCTTGCTTTGTATGCAACTTCAGAATTTTTTATAACCCTTTTTTCTTTGTGTTTCAGATTTGTTCCTAAGGAAAATGGTGTACATTACGTAGATGTAAAACTGAATGATGCCCACGTACCAGACAGTCCATTTGCTGTAATGGTTGGATCTGTTGCTGCCGATCCTGCTATGGTACATGCTCATGGTGATGGACTTGAAAGCGCTAAAACAAGTAAGTACTACTTTGCTATTTTTTGTATTCTGCGTTCTTTGCAAGTCTACATTTAAAGCTGTGGTACTTCTTACTCAAGCTTTGGTAATGCTAGTTACTAGTACTAAACAATGCATATTCTGATATTCTCGCTGTACAGAAAAGTTATAAGTAGCTAGTATAAGGATAATGTTTATAAAAGCTGATAAGATGTGTTGTAATGTATCTAATGCTGATAAACGTCGTAAGATCGTAATGAACAAACACAAATTTAATCAAGATGTCTAATTATAATGATCTTATTTTTCTTACTTTCTAACAGACCAAAAAGCTAAATTTGTTGTCAGAACAGCTGGATCTGGATCTGGTTTCTTGGCTTGTTTCATTGATGGACCTTCTAAAGCAGCTCTCAGCTGTCGGGAAGTCGATGAAGGATACGAGTTTAGCTGGACACCTTTTGCTCCTGGAAAATATCTTATTACTGTAAAATATGGAAATATTGGAATTGCTGGAAGTCCTTACCAAGCCGTAGTAACAGGTTCGTATTTTTTTATTTTCATTTTATTTTACTCGTAAGTGAAACATGTTCTAACAACTAAGATTAATCACTATCGAGTTTTATCAGAGTTTTTAAGACATCGCAATGTTATTAATAGAAACTCATGAAAGTGCACTTAGCATTAAATAGTATATTAAATCAATAGGAAAAAAGTACGTTTAATTTTTACAAAATTAATTGGAATGATGCAAAGGTTGACGCAACATGGTAATAATAGGGAAATGTTATAAACATCATTGTCATGTTCGGTGTTTGAATGCTACATATGTGTAGAGAAATTAACATTTATCAAATACCGCGAGAGATATAAATTACGAGGGATGATTGGAAAGTTCGAGGAATTTATTTATTAATGCTACATGGGATAACATAGGAAAAACAAAATACATCATTCTGTACATTTACCAAAGACTGATATAAAGCCCAAATATGTTCTTGATACATTGGAAAATAAAGTTTTCACGAAACATTTTACAACACTAGTATACCGTACTTGAAGCACGCCGACGTAATCATTAGGTTACTTAAACGTCAAAGTCAAGTTTCCTATTGACGTTCTGCATATAATCACCACGTATTTCCGTACACTTTCTTTGGCTATGTACCCACAGATTAAATGTAACCTTGAAATATTCCTCACTGAATGAATAAATAATTCTCTTGTGCGATACAGCACACTGTGAACCATCAATCCTTATCTAGAAGCTTCTCCACCCACGCTGCCTTTCCAACAGTTACTGTCAGTGTCAGTTGACCTAGTCTTTCTTCATCAAATACCCATGTTCTACCTTCCCTGAACCTCTGGTGCTGTTTGTTGGTAATGTATCAGAATGGCTTTCTGTGCGCTTCTGTTTGAAAGGTACATCTTGTTTAGGTTGTAAGTTTCAAGGACAATATCAATATTTTTTTGTGTACTTATATAATTTATTAAATGTAGTTAGTATTGAAATCGAAGTCCTTGTTCTAGAGGAAAATCTTTTCTTCGTGTAATATTTTCAAAATTTAATACATTTTTCATCTTTTTCTATTTTCATAGGAACTGGACGTAAACCATCGCCCATCACAGAACAATCATCAATGGTAGTTGAAACAGTAGAAAAGAAGCCAGGTGCAAAGGCTTCCAAGAAGTTCCGTGGTGATGCCAGTAAAGTCCTTGCTAGAGGACCTGGTATTAAGAAGGCATTCTTAAACAGATTGCAGAACTTGACATTAGATGTCAAAGACGCTGGTGAGTTTATAAATTTTAGAATTGTCTAAAAGCAACGAATCTTGAGGATAATGAGTTAAATGTTTTGAAGACTTCCAAGGTTGTGCTGAATTTCTTTAATTTTTAAACTCTATTGAGAAGCAAGCGATTACAATTTATTTCAATCACAACCGATTTATCGCTCTTTTATCCAGTACTGAGCAAATAGAGAAAAACATAAAAATATCTAACCGTGGAAGTAGTTTTTGAATGAATTAAAAGGGAAAGTGGTAAACAACTGATCCAAAAAAACAGACTAACGACGTAAAGACGTCCTATGAATAAAACAATTAAAAAAATATTATCAAACAGAGTTAATCTTCTCCTAACAAGTATGTTATTGTATATTTCAGGCAATGCTTTGTTGACTGTTGGTATGATAACACCCTCTGGTTACCCAGAAGCTGAACTTAGCGTTAAAAAATCTTCAAATACTTCCTACACAGTATCATACAACTGCAAGGAACCAGGAGAGCATACTCTTACTATCAAATGGGGAGATGAAGATATACCAGGCAGTCCTTTCAGTCTTCATGCATAGAGAGACTAGACAGATAATAAATGAACAGGCATATTGTGTGATAACATAAACAAACTGTATCAGTTGATGAACTCCCGTGTTCCAAAAAAACCCTTCCTATATTACTGACGTCGTAGTCACTACTAATGACTACATCACCTTGTGATCCCTTTATTTGAAAAAAGAGAGAGGCTACGTAACTTATTGTCATTCATTTCTTGAAATCTATGATTTAAGAGTGAGCATTTTTTCGTGGCAATCTCTTGCATAATGTATGTATGCGTAAAGCAATAAATGTCTCGCTAATTTAAGAGATAATGTTGTCACCGAGATCAGAAATATGTGGATTGCATTCGATGTTGAAGGATATTACAAGAGTTTTGGTGTCAGTACTTTTCATTGATCGCTGACCAAATAGTGAAAGAATTGGCGTTTCGCTTGACTTAAGACCAGTACAAATGTATGCAAGAGATTTAAACCAATCATGAATGACATAAGTGATAGTTGGAACCCTTTTAATGGTTGCCATTATTTTCCATTTAATTACCTTAGACGTGATCATTTTAACTGTTTGTACATACACATTCTATATATTATTAATCATTTATCTAAAGTAGCAATATAGTTTTATGGCAATTAGAAGTAGAATATTTAGATTTCGTTTTAGACTTGATGCTTTATTATAGGTTAGATTATTTTTAAAAAATTAAATTATTTATTTCGTCTTATAGATGATTTATCTTTAAGAGTTGGGCGGTCGATTGTGCAATATATTTATTCAGATATTTAAATTTGTCTTCCAAGAGCCAATAATTTATACCTATTATTGTTGTTTCCTAACCTTTCAGAGGTTTTTAACTGCTTTTCCTCATAATTGATTTTTTTAAATGTTTAATTATTAATTTTTTGAGCAGTGCAATATTAAAGATATACAGTACATTGTAATACGATATCAAACAATTTATGCATGGATTGGATTGATAATCTGTCTTGGAGTGTTTAGACAATATAAACATCAAAACACATTCTAGTTAGTTTTGTTTTTTATTCCATGTAAAGACCACTGGCGATAATTGAACGATGTTTATTACCAAAACTAAACATTGTTATTTTATAAAATACAATACAATTCAATGTAATTTATTGCATAAATTTATAGGACATACTCTTAAACCATTTAAAATTACTATATAGATTTATTGACCGTGCATCATTGCTTATATTTGTTGGTGATAGTCGAGTGGTGAAAAAAAAAATCAGAGCTATATAAAGGTTTGCTTTCTAATGTTTTTGTTATGAAAATGATCAATATATAGTCTGTGGTCTGTAGAAGTAAGATAATAGTGTGAGTACACAATAATTCTGACTTCATGATCTTCGAGCTTATTGGCTAGACCGCGCGAAATAAATCAATAAATAGCGTGTCTGGCTACGAATCCAGGACTTGGGTTTGATTCCCGGGCAAGACCTACTCGCTTTTGTGGAGTTTAGTCATGAAATATTTACTATGACCATTTTTAAGCCTAACTATGTATAAAGTACATAAAGAGTATGTTAGTCACTAGCGAAAATATGTGCTTAACACTAGAATAAAAAGCTTGAGTACAAAAAATTAAGCACGTCTAGGAACCGTGTGTAAGACGATAGAACATTGCAATATGACTGAAAGTACTGTAGCATTGTACATTGTATTTATTTGCAGGCTTACTAGCAAACTTTGGAATGAATTAATCAGTCGTTGACCAATATACTGGATAACTAAAAACAACATATAGTCTAAGTGTCTACACTTAAATAAACGATTTGTGAACAAAAGTAAAATGTAATATTTAAATACTTTAAACTCTTTCTTAATACATTGTACCATTCATAAGTTATAGTGTAGCTATTAAATCCTTGTGGTCTATGACGTTTCTAAAGTTCATGTAGTTCACAAACACTGTGCTGTGAAGACGATGTACTTCATTCTGCATCAACACTCGACCGGTGAGTCCATAAGATTTATATCGACGTGAGCTTTCCTGTGCTTTGGCCAACCATACATAGGATGAAATGTAACAGAAAATAACACATATCCAAGCTAGAATGAAAGACCATCCGAATGATTGTGTCCGAAGTTTACTCAATTCATCTTTGAGTTGAAATGAATGGTTTGGAAACAATACCATATTTCTGAGAATCTGACATCTTCCGTGGAAAAGAGCTATAGCCAGTGTCAATGAAAATCCTAAAATACATAAAAGAAATCCACACTTTATGGAAGTTTATCCTTATTGGTGTTCTGATTAATTCATTTAAAAACATGCATATATGTCTAAATTGGTCTGTTTAGGTCGATTGTAAAAAAGGAAAACACTTTAGTGGATGAAATATGTCTGATAACAACGAACCTGTTCTAACGACCATCTGACCAGAGCGACCACATTGTCACTACGAACACTTTTGATACCCTCCATCAAAATTACTCTCTGTTCCATTTTGTTTCCTTGCCGGCGTTAACCTAGCCTATGAAACCGGGCAAAATTTCACATTTACTTATGTAAATATAGCTCAATAAAATAATCATATCATGATAAGTGAACTGCTTTTGGAATGACTCGTTTGAATTTATTTCAAACTGCAAAAATAAAACATGGAATTTGGTATCAATGATAAGTCTGCTATTGCAACTTTTCTGTGTTCTTTACTAACGCTTTCAAATGTCCATGATAACATTCCAGACGTCCTTAATGGATAACTCTAGTGCCCAGAACCACAGAAATTGCGCAAAGACATGCGCTGTCTAGCTTAGAAACAATATTCTTTTAAAAACTATATTTACAGTAATGTATAACAACTCGCAGGCAATACTTTAAAATTTCATGAATAACATTTACATGACAATGGCTACAACTGGGTGCGATTGCAGAAACAAACCAAATGGTAAAAGCCATAATAAGGAAAAAACCAGACATTAACCTACCTGCAAGTAAGGCAGATATAGATGCGACATAGAATATATGACCATTATTGTACCTATCAAACAGACCATGCGCCCCTAAAGCAGCCCCTATTGTAACACATACAATACATACCATAGCACAAGCACAGGACAATGCTTCCAACTCTGTAATATTCAAATAGAATTTTCTAAACTGCCTCAGTACAGAATATTATTGTCTCACATATTTAACCCGATACTCTATTTCAAATTCTTTTTTAAAGACCCTGTATTAACTAATATTCGCTCCCCACTTTTTTACTTGAACAGTCCACGTCCAATCAAATACTATATATGTTCAAATTCATAGTGGACATACTTTCAGGTGCTACAAAACAGGAAAATTCGTTCAGCTTGTTCAGAAATCGAAAATTGTTACTGTGAGTACTTTTGTGTTATAGCTTTGGCACATAGAACAAAAAGGGCAATAGCTAGTTAGTTTGTTTTGGTTTTACGGCGTACCAACACAGAAAGGTTATATCGCGCCGAAAGCAATTGATGATACTATTAATGTAACCGAATTCTAATGATACTATTAATGTAACCGAATTCTAATGGTTTTGAATCCTATATTTTATGATAAATAATTATTTCCTTCAGATAGGTTTAGTATTGCATATGATGGTACCGACTGAAAAAGTTCTCTAAGTGAGTTAACCTTAAAAAGTTTGTCACCAATGTATCTAAGATCGTGACAGTCAAGGAGAACGTGTTTTACATTGAAATGCTCGTAACATGGTATACATTTGGTGAAATAACCAGTAACTCTCCACATGTACAAAGTATATGAGTTTAGAAGACTGATTACCATCGAGTTCAGGAGCATTGTAGTGTGTCATTGATGAAGACCATTGGTTATGGAAATATGTACATTTCTTAGGTCTCATTTTCGATATGCCAAGTCTTAGTCGCACTGCATCTGTAAAAGAACATATAGCGCATCAAGAGTATACATTGAAAACATAACAATTTTAAATGAGCTCATAAAAATTTGGTTTCACACGAATAAAAAACTTCACATGGTAAACAACGTAGAAATGCAATGTAAAAACGGTTATATCGTTGCTAGAAATTTTATTTTCCAGTTTTAAGTTTGGGATTTTATATTCTCATACTAATTTATTTTAGCTCGATTGTGAAACAAGTTTTTTACAACTTAGGTTAATCACTTTCGATTCCGCTTCCTGGTCCCCCAGTACTAAGCTATTGGGATAAAGTTTCTTGCTCTAGGAAACAAAGGGGTAGAATTGCATTGGATGGGATTAGAACCAACGCCGATCTGGCTATTCAATGGTTATTACACCAACCTCCGTAACCGCTCGGCCACACCCGGGGTTTTATATCTTAATACTTACATTCTAGATTGTCACAATCACGGAATAAATTCCCGTATTGTTGGAAGAAACTTAAAACATGATGTGTTACATTAGTGGTAGACATGTTATCATCAGGACAGAAATATTGAACTACAAATAATGGTGCTTGATACATCGAACTGTTCACCATATCATCTGTGCAGTTAGTTCGTCGCTCTGTTATAATGATTTGAAAGTATGAATCAGTATCTGTAGGCAAGACGATTTTACAACCTTCCGTTCCCTTGGCAATTTGAAGAAGATCATCTTTGTTAAATGACCTGAACTCCCAGTAATCCGTTGATAAGGACACAATAAGCAACACAGTAGTATTTCCTGCAAATATTAAGCTACTGTAATCACAGATCTTCATGGTGTTTTAATCTTTACATGACTGTACTCCATAATATAAAAGAAAAACTTTTTTCACTTAATAGTTTCTCTTATTTCAACTTAAATACATTTATTTTCTCTTATGTTCCCTTGAATACATTTAAATATTCATATTAACACTTTAATACGCTTAATATCTCCAATGTTAACTTAAATACATTTAGTTTCTCTTATTTTCACTTTAATACATGTACATCTTATGACTCTTATTTTCACATAGATACACACTTATTTTTGACTAATTTTTACTCCTTTTTATGACCACTTATTCTAACTTATTTCTTTAAGTTGGTCATATGAAAATTGATTTCAAATTTATGTTGCTTAGTTAAGCTGAGGGGGTGCCATCTAGACCATAACTTGTATAATGTACCGACCCTGATATAAGATGTTTATAAAGTACATGTAAATATAAATATGATCTTTCATAATAGGTTCTTATATAGAAATATACGATTGATTTCTGACAGCAACACTTCTGTATTTTGTGTTCTTTCACGCATGTACAGGGTGTTCCAGAAAACAGTAGGACCTATTCAATGCAAAAACATGATTATGCATGGAACCGTTGGTTCGATTCGCAGACGGGACCTGCATACATTGGAGTGTAGTCATAAAATGTTTTCTACCTTGGCGTCAGTTACTGTAGTTGTCAGTCACTTGCGATGGTTTGTGTGTGCTTAGTTGTAAGTTAAAGGCTTGACCATCGCGATATGACTAAAAAAGGTGAAATGTAGTCTTACGTTAATTACATTTAATACTACGTATGTACTTATATACAAGAAATGAAATGTGGAAATCACATTAAAGCCGGATTTAAAATTTTTAACGCAGAATTGCGAAGGGAAGTTATCCATAATTAAGCCAGGTAGAGGTTATTTTCTAATTCTGTTCATCACATGGTATGTTATCATTGTAAGAAGTTTCATAAAGATCTGACAATAAATGGCAGAAAGATATGCTAAATTGAAAACTTTAAAGCAATTGTTAACGACACCGGACGCCCACACACCCGCCCGACCGAAGACCGACGGTCTGTGTTTCGCCAAACTTTTAGCCGAATTTTTTCGTTAAAAAATCCGGCTAGTAATGTGGGTATATATTTGTAGTCACCCTGTAGTTATGATCTGGGGACACAATGCAGACACGTACAATTACATGGAAGATACGATACTTGCGAATTGTTGACAAATGCAATTATAAACCAATTATTATTATGTTATTACCGACATAAATGGTAACATAGGAAATAAAAAGGAAATTACGAGGGCGCTGGTGGATGGATTATAAAATTCTCAACCTATTGCTATTGGCCATTGTGGAAGGCTAAATTTAGCGAGGTTTCCATCATTTTTATATGGACAGCTCTTAGGTATAGTCCGACAATATTAACCTGAGCTTGACCTTTAAGCAAAAATATATTTAACTCAGTATTTACTGTCTTTTTTGTCTTCGTTGGTAAATCGCGCTTTATCGGAAGCTTTCGGCAAAATACATGTACTTAACAATTATTTGTGTATTCATAAGAATAGATACTTTAAAACTGTACCACAACATTTTGGACGTGCGATTTCCCCCATAAACGAACGCTTCCAAATTAAAAGGACAATAACTTGTTATGTAAACAAAATAGTCTACCTACGATTTCAAAAAAAACCTCTAGAAAATGAAAGCGTATGACATTTTTGTTAATGCAATCTAATGGTTGATTCATCTAGCTGGATGCCTCCCTGATATCGTACGGGGGATGTATAAAATCTAAGTCGCGTTTAAGTCCGTAATCTAAGTCAAAGGTCAACTAGGTCCATGTAATTTTTATTTGACCCTATGCTCTTTATACTGAAATTTCAAGAAATTTAATCGGTAAAGTGGAGATTTTCTTGTTGAAACTAATGTATTATGATTAAACTTTATTTCTATGAAAGAAAATGAGTGTTTGATTACATGATTACTTCCCTTTTAGCCTTTTTGTCGCGAAATTGGGTGATAATAAAAAAAATTGTCTACAATAGTTCAACTAGTAGAACTACAGTTAGTGTTTATGGTTTAAATCTACATGAATTGTGTTTATTGATGCTTCGTGACATTTTTAGGAGACTTTTAATACTCGATAAGGTTAAAATAATGTCACAGTGGTGTAAAATTATGGGCGAGTGGTATAACTGCTTTTTAGAGATTTTTTGACAAATGTGAAAAACTTTTGATAAAGCAGTTCATCATTTAATTCACGTTCCTAGATGACTTACTGAGCCACATCGAGAATGTTTAAAAACCTATTTTGTGATACAAATGTGTTATTTAGGTCAAAGGTCAACACATTGTATTTTCTTATTATTAAAGCTATGTGATCATTGTACAGTTTATTACTTGCAAAAACACAAATATATTTATAATAGAAAACGATTAAAATACTTTCAAACTGTTCAAAAGATTTTTTAATGCGTTTAGTTAAAAGATTACGTCCCTTTATGTATGTTTGTCGCTTAAATAGGTCAAGATACAGCTCCCATTTATCTCAGTAGTTAGCAACCTAGTCTTCTGGTCGCGAGCTTTTTTATGTCTATTCCCGGACAAAGCATACTTTCATAGAGTATGTTCATGAAATGCTTTCAATGGATCGAAATTCTCCCTCCTACCACTAATTCTTAATTATGTCAGTTACTGACGAAAGGACATGCTTAGTAACTAACTAGTAGAGATCTTTATCCAGATATTTAGCTTTTCTAGACGGCCGTGATATGACCTTTACGATGTGCTGCTACGGCGTTGGACCCAACTGAACAGGGAAATGCAAAATAAATCAACCCTTTCATGACTAACATTGAGTTAAGAACATATATTTCGATTTCTATGAAATGTTTGTAAAATGTATCATAATCTAAATGGTACAAATCCTAAACATATAGTTTCTCAATAGACGAAACAGGATTAGCACAATCTTGTACTTTACAATCACACCCAAATATGCATATTTGGCAGCTTTCTAACATTTGCATCTAGCAGATATCCATTTGGATCTAACACCACATGTCACTTTTTGCAAGCATGCCTAACGATTCGGCGACTTTTGAATCCAAACAGGAGACAAAGTATCATTTTCATGTGATCAAAATCCCGTATTGATTTAACGTGATCTTTAGGCTCAAAGTGAATATTTGCAGCCTGTATCAAGATCCCTATTAGATAACTGGGCTTTATATATGAAGCTGTTAAGCGTCCTTGGTAGACGGAAGCAAATCAAAGGACTGTTTGTTTTCATGAAAAGTTCGTTATAACATAAATGTACGCCTGAACTAAGTAGGTTTTCAGAATTGCAACCATAGAGTGCACACTTGAATCTTTCAATATTCTTAGTTTCCTTATTGTGACTCATTGATGAGAACAAGCCAGGATTTTCAACAAGTTTCTTCCAATTTGTCTTTTTGCTGAATCCATGAAATGAAGACGTGGTGTCGCACCCATATAATTATGATTTTTCTGATATCACCCCTACCTTTTCAGTGATAGAATGAATATGATAACAACGCCACAAAAGCAGAAGTAATTCATCAGTATCTGTACTACTGACAAATAATCGTATCGTATATATTCATTTTCCACCGTATCCTTTATGTGAATTACAATATGAGTGTCAGTCTCGTGCTAGATACCTTTGTTGGAACGACTATACTTTGTTCAGTGGTAAGTACGTTCAAAATTTGACATCCATGGCATCACAGAGGCGTAGGTTTCTACATGCACGGTCCAATACCCAAAAAATTGTGTTTTTTATAAAATAGAAGATAATTTCAAAGATTTCTGGTATTATCAATGCTCGACCAAAACACTTTGACCCTCGCATTATAATTCACATCACGGATGCTTTAGATAATTGACATAAACGATTACTTGTAACTTGTACAAATACTGATGTATTACTTATTTATCAATTACAATCTAGAGATTGAAATATGAATAGTATTTGGTACATCAAGGTATCTGTGTTGTTATCAATTGGTCACAATGAGGAGAGAGAAAGTATTGAAAGATTATTGTGTGCAAATTAAAAATTGCAATCCTAAAAACTTACATAGTCTAGACATAGACTAATGTCGATAAATACTTTTCATAATGCAAAGAAATCCTATGATTCGCTTCCGTCTACCACGTGATTCCCCACAATTGTCTTTGATATGGAAAAAACCTAACACCACACTCGAGTCAATACACACCATTGGATTCTTGCACAAGAGCGTTGTGAGCTAATAACTTGCAGTCTGACCAAGAAAATACTTCATAATGTATACCTGTTAAATGCTCCATATGCACAGGTTAATATGTGGCACTTGGCCGAAGAGTTCCAGTCGAGAGAATTTCCTCAAATGAGGCCCATATTATCAAATTACAAGTCACAATATGACCAAATCAAGTTGATGGGTTATATGGCTCGATATGAGACACATTCAATGTTATACAGCTGGTTATCAGGGACATTGAATACATAATGTTACCTTTACAATATTTTTTTTTAGATCTTTAAATTTTGTATTGACATTTCTCTGAGTTGTCTACATCTACAACAACTTTTCCAACATTCAAACATACATGGAAACTTTGTCTATAAAGAATGGTTGCCAAGCAACAACAGGAAGTCCAGAAGATTTTTTACTAAGAAGAAAAAGATCACGACAACTGTCATCGTACACAGAACACCAAAATGTCAAAGAATAACAAATTACTTATAGAAAAACAATCATTTATTTATATCTTAAATAGTAAGTAGTAACAAATTATTTGACACATATATATAAATATATAACAAATATATCACAGAACCATTCAACATTGCATAAGAACAAAATAAAAACATCTATTATAAATATTTGTTCTATAAAATTTGTAAAAATACACAGTCACTTAAAATTTTAGCTATTTTGAAAATAGCAAGATTTGTATAAGATATACATAAGTAAGTGTGAATGAGATTTAATATAAAATTCAATTTAAACATTAATTGAACCTATTCAAACATGTACATTTAATACAAATTTTATTTTGATGTTGTGCTACTTTCAAAATATCTAAAAGTTCTTTATGAAACATCTTATGCATGTCATAAATGCAATTGATCAATTTTTTCCTAATTTTTAAATTTGTTTTTGTTGGGTTTAACGCCATAGCAACATTTATGGGTTTTTAAGTCAGAAAATATTGTTTACTAAACATGAAGAAGACAAAATGGATATCAAGGCTCAAATTAGCCAATGGATTGATAAATAGCTGGCTTGAAATAAGAACATTTACATCAAGGGGGACTCTAGACAAATAAACATGGTAATAATACAATAAAATTATTTCTAGTGAATGAAATAAATATACATATAAGGCCACAACAAATTGATCATATGTTCTATGAATTCGCTCGCACCTTAATTTTGACTGTTTTTTACAAAAAAAAATATTTTTATTTCCTCGATCGCTCATAAAAATTTGGTCAAACCACTATATAAAGCAAGTGAATAAAGACTTTTTTATTTATTTTTTCTTTGCTTGCTCCATTTTTTTTCCAAAAAGATCCGTAGAACATATGATCAACTTGTGGCCTAAGGCACAATGTGGCAAAATAATAAAATGAAAATAATTGACATGGATAGTGCTCTATAATAAATGCATTCAAAATAAAAGTTATACAGTATAGGTATGTTTAATATTACAATTCATGTAAAATGATGTTTTTCTCATTTGGTACCAAAACGTAATGATATTTTAATATATGATAATTATGGTATAATACGATTTGTTTAAGTAAATATGGAGTTTATAGTCATGGCCGGTTTCATTAAAAATATTTGGTAAGTTACATTAAAACAATTTAATAGGTAAATTAGTTTAACTGTTTAATTAGTTTTATTGCTATACCATCACAACTTTACATAAATTTACATAATTTATGCACTATTTAAATAAATGCTGAATTTATAAGTGGTCTATCTAATCAGAAAACTAATGTACCAACATCACAATGTCTTAATTCATCTACTGAGTAGGCAAGTCCATTAATTAAAGTATATAAATAGGCATGATAATATACAACCCATAGATATGTATAAAACATTTCCTTTCAGCCATTGTATCAATGTAATAAGAGTCAAATAAGCAGACAAATAAACTTTTTTATACCTTTAAACATCACAACAACATTACCAATTTTCATTATTGACAAATACCATTTTTCTTTTAACAGCAATGAAGCTAACATAATTCAAACAGTAATAGCATTAACAATTGACAAACAACAAAAGAAAACGGGTATAATTGTAAAATATATCTTCATAAAAATTAATCAATTTCAAAAATAAATACATTTCATCAATAAGTAAACATCATATATTTGAATGTAAACTTGTAAAAACTACTCTCACAGCACTCAGCAAGTAGAATAAAGATTTGCTCCTGAAAATAATGAGGTGGTATAAGATTCAAGCCAATTCTAAGCTGGCTATCCATTGCTTGCCAGTGTAATGTTGTTTAAAGTATTTAAAAATGTTCAATGAAATATTTAAAAATGACTCACACCAAACCAAAGGCATTATATAAAGGTATAAATATCTCAGCTTAGCACAGAAACAGAGTGTGATACGACCATTTTGCGCTAAGCCCACAATATAGTTCTTGACTTGTGACTGAACTAGCCACCATTGAAGATATCAGTATAACTTTTAAAGAACTTGAGTCAATACAAATAAGACACAATCAGGATCCAGTGGATGTGTTAAATAAGTCCAGACACTGTTAGAATGTTAAAATACAAGCAATATAGTCTTGAAAACAATCATCATTTACTCCAAGTCTCAAGCCAAGTGTTGACAATCAATCATTCTAATCCAGCTGATATCCAACTAATGATAATAATCTCATGCGGTCACTGCTGGAGTTAATCGCGGTGTTGCTTCTCGGGCCGAACCTCGGGAATCCATAGACTTCCGGCCGATAGGGGACATAAGCCGGACCTGCATTGCCAAGGATTCCAGAGCTTTTAATGCTTTCCTTGATTCTCTGCAAAATAAAACAAAATAGTTGTTAACAATTGTCAATGCTAAATTGAAAGTCTACTAAAATTTAACTACATGAAAAATATTTAAAATATTCATGCTCTTCGATGTAGATTAAATACATTAAAAAAAATCCTACTACCAAAAACGAATGGCTTGTCATAACATTAAGATTGGTTATTGCTCTAAAAACAGTATTTGTAATAAAGTACAAGGTTCAAATGTCTTATTATAGGCTTTTAATTACAGTTTTTTGTATTTGGAATTGGCCATTTGTCAACTTGAGGGTTGCCGGCAAAACTGTAGTAAGTGCATTGCATTAAAGAGCAAGTTACTATAGTCTTGCAGACAACCCTTAAACTATTCTTTAATCTTATTATGGTTGGTAACTCAATTAACCAGCACTCTTCTTTTTATATTTTCTTCACCAGTTCTCACTTTCTCTTCAGCACTGAGTTGACAACTTTTTTAAAATAAGTGATACAACTTTTCACCGCACTCAGGTTCACTATAGATGCAAAATCTAGCATGCTTATAGATAGACCACAATGGCTGCTAAATTTTCATTAGGAAACAACTCATACTATCAATAAAAATAATGATTACTTTGTTAATTAATTGATGTGCAGTATAAATGATAAATGTACAATCAAAAGTATTTATTATTAATCAACCTATAAAGAAATTAATTGTTTACTTAGATCCAACATTTTACTCTGAAAACTGAGTTCAGATTTAATTATGTACAACAAGATAGACCATGCACATCTATAATTAATATTTTGCAATGATGCACTATTTAATCCTTTCAAATGCTGAATTTCCACAATGGACTAGTCTGTCTTCAATTTTTAGACCTATCCATTGTCATTTTAAGGATTTCAAGATAAAAATTGAACAATGAGCAGCCAACCGCAAAGAGCCTGGTCAGTCAGCATGTGTTGTGTCGGCAGACCAGGCTCTTCGCTGGTGGCAAAGGCTTTTCATACTTGACTCCAGCATTGAAAGGGAACATAATTTTTACACAGGTACATGTACAAAAAAACCCCATTAAATGTGACAAAAGCAGAGTCACATTTATTTTAGTGTTAACATAGCATATAGCTCCTTTGAGACAGGTATAGAAAACTGCAAGCAAATTGATGAGTTGGAACAAAACTAGTCTATATCCTCACTTGTTTACATTCAGCTATACAAGTTTTGGTCCTAACCATCAATATAGCTCCAGTGAAATAGACAGGCACAGTAAGCTTGAAGCATATCAATGTGTCAGTGCAAAACTAGCTTACACCTTTCTTTATTTACAAGTTTTACTATGTTAAACTATGTTTTGCTCTGACTTACAAGTTTTACTATGTTAAACTAGTTTTGCTCAGACTTACAAGTTTTACTACGTTAAACTTGTTTTGATCTGACTTACAAGTTTTACTACGTTTAACTCGTTTTGCTCTGACTTACAAGTTTTACTATGTTAAACTAGTTTTGCTCTGACAAATTGAAATATGATGTGTAAATTATAGAAAAAAGTAAACAAAGCACAATGCATGCTGTAATAGATACAATGCAAGTAAAGATCATGTTTCTGTAGTTAGATTGTAGTAGATTTGTACTCTGAATGATGCTACTTCTAAAAAAGAATTCATTTGTTAGTAAGATACTGTAAAAGCTCTGGTAAAGATTACATTTTCTGTATCAAAACACACACAACACACATGTCAATGTTACAATCAGAATGAAGAATATAGGAACAGTCATATAACATGCAATGCAGTATTTGGTGGCATTCTTGTACCCCCAGATTATCAAGATTCTTGATCTAACTAGTATTGAGAATCCTACTAGACTCTGGGTACGAGAATGAAGAGAATGTATTTGTCAATAAGTATTAATACAATGACCATCTTTATGATTACATTGTTGGACCTCCAAAGTTCACATTTCAGGACAAATGAAATTAAGAGAAAAACTTATCATACATACTTCAAATAATTTACTATAATGAAAGCTTATTCATGTAAAATAGTATGAATCATACATTATGTTGACTTTTAAAGTTTTAAAATTTAATGCAAAATAAAACTTTGTTGTAAAAGTTTTATAACCTAAGAGATTTTGGTCTTGATGATTATAAAATATCTATAATATCTATCCTAAACAAAAGGATAAAAATTCTGTGAAGCTAACTGTATTAGTTTAGTGTTAGTGTTTTAATAATTAATGATGGAAAAAGCATTTAAGCACAATAGTTTCAAATAAAGTCTGGGTGACATAGAATGTCTTTAGTAATTAAAGACAGGTCCAACTGTCCTTGGTCCACAACAATACTCAGATGACATGGGATATGTTAAAGAATAACAGAGACTGGTTTAACTCTTTGTATGCTGTGTAATTGACCATTCCAAGTCTGACATTTTAATTTAAACATCAAAACATTTTCCTCAAACACAGCCATGTGCTTTTTTGTTAAAACCTTGTTTGTGAGACAAAAAATAACTGTAAACCTTAGTTAAATGTGTTAATAAGTAAAGTCATAGAAAGATCCATTTTGGTCATCTAAAAAAGATGTCTGCTTACTTTTTACAACTTGCCCAATTTTCATGAAGCTTAGATAAGGTTCTTTCAGAATGACCAACAGCTAAGTTTTAGAACCTGATAAGAAGCTATGGTTACTCTGCATCTGGTCTGGGACCAAGCTTTTTGCAAACACCATTAAATCACCTCCTGACAGACCAAGTGAAATGAAGCAAAAAATTCTTAACACATACCAATCTGATTTCAAACTGCAAATGGCATTGCTACAAGCATACATTTTTCAGCCAAGTCAGCCTACACATTGTGCAGTCTGACATACCGGGTATATGGCTCTATATTCATAGTGGTCCAAATTTGCAAATACAACTAGATCTCCTTTGACAAGACATATCATCACTTAAACAAATCATTATTAAATTTCAATGGGACAATGATTAATTTGTATACACAAATACTTATAGGAACAAGCAGGTATTAGATACAAGGCTGAAGTAACATTAAAGTTACAGCATTTAATATTGGTAAAGGTAACAAACAATCCAACAAACTAATAATAAGCTTGGATAAAATCTTGTTTACATACAGAACAAATCATAGGACAACATTTTCAAAGAAACTATTGTACATTTTTTATCACTCTTGATTCACTAAGTTTATTTCTGGTCATTTATTCTCTATAATGACATTCTCTGAGTATGCTATGGTTAATTGCAGTTTAAAACTTGCAGTCAACTCTTTGATTAAATCTCTTGTCAAATCCTAAGAAATTATTCCCTTTTTTAATTTAAAATCCAATAGGTAGAATAGCTAGTTGAAATCACAAGATACTAGGAAATAAAGATCTCCCATTAAATGGGTTCTCGTGCAAGTATAATCCATTTTCTATGGAATTTAACTAGTCTGGTGGTCTTTCAATCAATCCATCTAATACAGTTCCAGGAAACTAACATTCAAATATGATAGAGTTTGTTTTTGTGGTCAAATATATAAGAATATACAACAGTTACATACATGTATATACACACAAAATATTATTTGTGATTTGTTATAAATGTGAATCAAAAAATCTGTTGCTGCGGTCTAAATGGCAAAAAAAGATTATACAAAATATTTAAATAGTAAAAAGTCTACATTTAATAATTTATGGTGATAATAATATAAAATGCAGTGATATAAAATATGAACTACATGTATTATATAATAAACGATTAAATATAAAACTATAGTACTGAATACATGTTAAACCAATTTATGTACATGTATGTAATTTTTATAAATCTTAAATATTCAGCAGCTATTATCTGCATTCTAGTCATAGGCGGATCCAGCGGGGGGGGGGGGGGGTCTGTAGGGGGGTCTGGACCCCCCCTAAAATTTCCAAAACGTACCTGTCTATTATTGTATTTCTTGACTGTAAGTCATTTTTAAATATCATGAAGCAATTTTTCTCGTTGATTAATATACATTTTATGGCTATGTAGTTTTTATTATCAATATGTTGCATTATTCTGCAAATAATGTATAATGTTAATGTGGTTGGCAAGTTTGGACCCCCCCCTGAAAAAATCCTGGATCGGCCCCTGCTAGTTTACCAAAAAAGATGTCTAAAGGGGGATGTATAATATATATTATATACAATAAAAGTGCCCTCCAAAAGTTCTTGGAAAAATGAAATTTTAATTTTACTACAATCAAAGCTTATTCATGAAGCATGGTTTGAGCCATATGTTGTTCAACTAAAAATGCTAATTTTGGAATTGGCTCAGATGACCATTTATTCTTTATCATGGGTAATGGAGAACCAATTTTATAAAAAATTAAATGTTTTGCTTTTGTAAAGCAAACAGGCATTTAGCAATGATAAAACTTAGCAATTTAAAGTACTATGACTACAAATTGCGGGTTTAGCACAAAACAGATGTAACTCAATATAAGAAAAGAGTGAGTTTGAGCTGTTTTGCACTTAACCTGCAAAATATCAGTCACTTAAAATCCTGAATCAAATTCTTGGTTTACAGTAGATCTATATAAGAGTTAACTAGACATGTTTTAGAAATATGTCAAAACTTGGTTTTATATGTATTCAGTAAATACAACGATATTAATAATAATATAAGGAACAACATTTAGATTTACATATTGTTTTTTGTGTTGGGGATAAGTTTTGTGAGCTGGTAGTATGGGAAGACTTCTGAGATAGACTGTTGGTTAAACGTTCCCTAGAATAAAACACAGCAGGTATGTATAATCACTGAATAGAGATGAAATATTACACATTCACAAATGAGTTTACACTGTACTTGTAGTACAAGGGCCTGCGCCATAAGCAATTCACTACCTAGTGCTTTTTAAAAGTGATGCTTTGTAGCATCAGAGTTCTACAGAATGGTTTTGCTATAAGCTAGCAATTCCAAGATGGTGACTTTAATGAACAAAAGTTAAGAATTCTATCATATGAAAAATACTCAAATCAATTATCACCACAATTACTGGATTTAACTACTTTGACGAAATATATGCGTAAGATAATTAGGAAGGGGGATGGCTTTACATCATTTGTGAATGTGTTTCTTCAAACATACATACATGTAATGAGCTGATCCCATGAATAAAGACACCTTAATGATTAGAATCCACCAACACATTCATATGTTCAACACATACTTTGAAAGTTGATAGTGGCATACATATAGAGTAAATTTAATTCAATGGGGGATTACATTAAAGTACCTATTATCTTTGGAACAGCTCACACAATCTTTTATAAATGTGGGGTAAAAAAACACATGCAACTATTATAGGATTTGGTAGGCAAACCTTTGTTATAGCTCGTAAATGTGACCTTGAACCATACATTAGAGAAAAATAATCAATGTTAATATTATTACAGATATAAATACAAACCACCGATTAACAGGGATTCTAAAAATTAGTTATTACACATTTATACCAATATATAAACTGGTATATAACATGAAATGACCTTTATACTATTAAATGTGCATAAATCTAGCTGACCTTATTTAGAATTCTGATGAGTCAGTGCTAAGATGGTCTACATACTGCTTTACTTCAATGCAGTTATTCTGGTTTTGCACTGATCAGCTGATTTTAAGCTTGATAAAATTATATTCAGAACTCCTAAATTGAAACTTAAATACACAAAGTATACTTCAAATAGACTTAATTCGGAACTCAAATTTGTGGGTTTTTCCGTCCGTGCGATGTAGGTACAAACAAAGTTTGTTACACATTATTGATGAAAATCACGAAATATGGATTAAATCCTATTGTTCTTTGTACACGTGTTTTCATTGTAACAGTGAAAGTTTGTTTGTACCTACATGGAAAAACCCAAATATTTGAATTCCGGATATAGTCTATTAAGAAGTCTTCTTTATCTAAAAATTATTGCTATATCAAAGAAATTTAAAAAAATCACTTCACAATACTTTTAGTCTAGTAGCATGTTACGAGTTTTGTTGTTGTTTTTTTGCTTTGATATACATGTAAGCATGACATATTTAGTCAGTTGAAGAATTATACACTTTGTCTTCTATGCTTTATGATGGAAAGACATTTTATTTAATAAAAAATATGCAGTGTAAAAATAAAATATCTATCAAACAATGTCATCCTCCTTGGTAAACATACTTTGTCACCATTATTAATGAGGTGTGAGAACAGGGCCAATGAATTTACAAGAGAAAAGCATGGTTAGTGCTATCATTTAAATGATTCTTATATAGTTCTGTTACATTAACCTGTCACAACTTGAATAATTACACGGTCACTGAATGTGTTATTATTTAACCTCTTTTTAACCATTGAGCCACCAATCCATATCAATAATTGATAATCTAACTATATATGCGACAATTTTGAATATCGAGGAAATAACAAGTTCGAAAGGGGTTAAAAATAACAGATTCAGTGACCGTGTAATTATTTAAGTTGTGACAGGTTAATGTAATAGAACTATATCAATGTACTCCTAACTTGACTGCTTAATTACGAATTCTCCTTACTTAAAATTGGGACAACCATCTTAAATGGGTGCTGCAAGTCAATGCACAATTTGGTTTGTCTGAGCTAATGAGAATGTCCAATTCAGATTGATATCATGATTTACATGGATTTACATGTACATGTATATTAATAGAGACAAACAATTCATTGAGAACATTTAATATGGAAAATTATTGAAACTACAATATAAAGTATTGCATTGAGGTTTGTAGTTCAAGTGGAAATAGTTGAAAGTAATTATATGGAAACAGAAAATATGGAAATAGTTATTTAGTACAGAAATAACTTATTTTATTTCATGAAATATATGGAAATAACTTTACGAGTAGTATTATAGAAAACATGTGAGAAATTTCCTGTTACCTTCTTGATGTAAAATCTTATAACAAATATATATAATAATGACAGATTAAAGTAAAATAACAGTATAGCAATACTACATGTAAAACTTGATAGCATAATACATTATTGGTTCATATATTTATAATTCTGTGAATATTACTTTTTAACAAGTAACATTAATCTTTGCAGAACATTTGTAACAACCCCCCTTAAAAGTCATCACCAGTATGTAATATCCGTTTTGACAAAAAATCATGTAACAACCCTTATCAATATTCAATGAAGACTGTTAGAATAAAAACACCCCAACATACACCCTATAATGAATGAATAAATTTGTAAGTGCATATTTCACACTAAACACTGTATTTTGTGTTATTTAGCTCTAATTTATTTGTTTCTTGTACTAACACAAGTTCATGTTGCCTGTTTTTATGTATATATCAGTGTGTACTATTTTGGAAATTGGATTACACCAAATATGTCATCCACATTTAATAAAGTCCTTATCATTACATTCGGAACAACCTCGGCGATCATCTACGAAGATATACCTCGGAAATCAGACTTAGTAGGAGTACAACCAAGTTATAAGGTCCGGCGACTGTCATTTTCATTTCAACATTTAGTAATGACATTTTTACACGCTTTTTCACATTATTTCATCAGTACAATGTCTCACACATCGTATTTCTGTGTATTTCAGACTATATTACCACAGAAACTAAATTCCTAGATCTACTTTTTCACCTTATGATATCCGAGGTTTATCTGTGTAGAAGATCACCGAGGTAGTTCCGAAGGTTATGATTATTGTCACATTCTTCTAAAATGAACCAATCAAAGCCATTATTGTAACTATTATTATTATTACCACACCCTCTAAAATCAACCAATAAAAGCTTTTATTATAATTATTATTATTACCACCATATCCTCCAAAATTAACCAATGAAAATCAGTGTATTATAAAACATAAGATTGATTACTGGATATTGGTTCTAAAACAATTGCAATTATTAGGAAAACAACAACAGTTAAATTCCAAACATATTAGGATCATTTGTCATACACCACAAGTTTAAAACCCATTCCAACAATGTTAAAGTGTAAACTCAATCTATTTATAGAAATCCTCACCTCGCCAAAGCGCCTTCTACTTTATCTCTCTCACGAAGAGCTCTAAATACTCTCTTGTCCGTCAACTTTAAAATGGTAAATGTACGAGCAATCTGAAAATGGTCAAAAGATATTCTGTAACAATATTTATACACATTAAATTAAGTAAATCAAAGTGCTAAAGGCACCAAATTTGGGTTTGATAGTCTTTTGTGGATTTCTGTTCCATTTCAAACCTTAGTCCCTACAAATGTTTACTTCACAGCATGTAGGTTATTATCGTTGCCAAGGGGCAACGATATTAACAATTATCAAGATTTGAGCATTTTTGTGTCGACACCGGTTGCTGTAAGCCAATAAGAACAATGCATTTGAGGTCACATGATGAAAAAAATGACGTCATACAGTCAAAATAGGGGTGTGGGTATGGAATCGTCCACGGCGTGTATTATACGGTTACCTGTTTGTAATACAAGAAAATATCATTATTAATGTATGAACTATTACCAGTTTCAAGAAAGTTGCAAAATAATACCAGAAAATATGCACAGCTAATTATAAAATGTGTTATTCTTTAAAAAAAACTCCCATTTGTTGAAAAAATGCAAACCTATCTTCCCTTCTAACGGGCGAATCTATTTATACGGGAGAAGATTATCTGTATCCAATCAGCCGAGAGGCGTAACCGGTATCCACTGAGACAGGTTTAAGTCACGCTCCTCATAAACATTGCTGTTAGCTTAACGTCCAAGACTGGGAACGCCCTACTGATTCATAGTCCCTATTTGTTTTACATATCGTTACCAGAGCGCGCTTATTCCTGGAATTCTAAAAATAGACTCAATGGTTTAACATATTACCAGGGTACGCTTATACTTGTCTTCTATAAATATACTTGGAACGGTTTAGAACTTTGGATACGCTGTGAATACACGGCTAAACAACGATTTCAAGCATTTTTGGAAATGCTAATACTTGTGAATATATTGCAAACAACCACAGATAGTGAATAGAGAAAAAGAACTGAAGTGAAACCAAATGTAAGAAAATATAAGTGAATCAATTCTGTTTTTAAGGTATACCTTCATTGTTTGTACCCAAACAAGTATAAAGTGAGAACTAACAGCCAGCCTGCTAGTATTTACATGTTCGGAAGGTCAATCATTAAATTACAAATTATCGGTCATTAAGAATAGTGAATCTGGCAACCTCAGCACATTAACTTACAATCTTAACCCCCCCCCCCCCCCCGCCCCAACATTTGAAGCAAACATGAGGATCTCAGCAAAATTTTAAATCAAAATACCTCAACAATGGGTTCTGTATTGAATTATATATAATTTAAAAAAACAGATAAAAATGTTAAAAAGAAATTCATATTGAACCTACCATGAGTCTAACATATTCACTGGAATCTAATTCTAACATTTCAAGCAACAATCTAATTATTTTCTCATTCTTCATTTCTAAAGTACCCTGAAATTTGTGAAACGTAAAGTATTGTCAACATTATTCTTTTGTTCTTGCATTGAGTAGAAGCAAAGTTCTAGTGGTACAATGTGCACTTAGGAATCATAAGGTTCTGGGCTCATGCCCTGCCCTTTGCACAATAAGTAAGTAATCAATAATCCAAGTGTAATTGGTGTGCAACTCCAACAATTCATTTGTGTAACATAATGCAATATTGTAATAGTAAATTAGGCAATGTAGTCTTGGTCTAGATGTATGATAATAGAAAATACGGCAATGTACCTTTGTTTTTGATGTACACTAGATTTCAAATCAAGAAATCTTCTATCAATTCTGCCTCTACAAAGTAAAGTCTAGTCATAACTCTCAATAAAAGTTTGACAATAACATCATGTTTCTTTCAGAAGTGAAGACGATTTAGGCACATTATAGAATGGCAAGATAGGGAAAGGTAAGAGAGTTTCTGTAGACAAAGTCCTGAAAAACTGGTTAGGTAGTCAATGCTGCCATGAATAACTAAAGCAATATTGAGAAAAGGCATGAAATTCATACAGTTTATTCTCTACAGAGTGTCCCTCAACAGAACAAATCCTCTGCACAACAACAGCTTTTAGGTGAAATTTTAATTGAATTTAACCTCTGCAGAACAACAACCTCTAAACAGCAACACACTTTAGTCCCTCCCAGTGGGTGTTGTTTAAGAGAGGTTGTACTGTACAAACATTAATAAATATATTACCACAGAGATGACAGCTTGTGCTCTAATATCTTCGTCTGTGTCCTCTAAACGTCTACAAAATATATCATATTTTATAAAATATTTAATAAAATTTAATAAAATAATACACACGTCTTATATAAACAATCAATGTGTTGAGGTGTATAATAAAATCTTATATTTCCCTCAAAGTTTGGCCTGATGCAGTTCAACCTCATATATTCAGACATGACTGGACTTCACTATTTTATATACATGTATGTTGCCCAGTTGGACAACCAGCTATATATTTTACTTGCAAATCACAGATGTTTATTAGCAGTAACAAGTTGCCTTTTACCCAAATGTAGGTCACCAGGGACATAAAGACAAGCTTTAATCTTATTATGGCATGGCTTCTTAGGAATAGTGGGCATGACCAAGTAACTACTGCATTAATGAACAGAGAGTTTTTAAACACCAGTCTCATTGCTTGATCCAATTCTTGTCAAATCATCATATTGTTTTATTCCGCAAGAAGTGATGTCTTCATTTCTGAAAGGCTCAAAGTACCCAAAGTCAATATAGCCTATCCATCATTCTTGAGAACCAATCATGATTTCTCAGATCAAAACTAAAGTAATGATCAAGTAGACTTACTTTTCAATACGATCACAAGCCTTACTAAACATTCCTAGAGCTGCAAGTGCTTTAGCTGCTGATACTCTTACATCCTACAAAACAATAAATAAATACATTACATTAATAACATAATTCAATCTGATTAAAACCAGATCTAAAACTATCTGCTGCACACTCCCTGATTTTGGATCTGACTCCTTCATATTATGGGTCATATTCAGCTGACCATTGTTTTATAAATATTTATGACAAAATCATTGTGCTCAGTGACATGTTTATATTGTCTGTGTGCAGTAATTTGGAAAGAACTGTCCAATCACAGACTGCAAATAACACTACAATCAATTAGCTTAAAAAACACAGTCTAAAAATAGAAATAATGATATCATAATGCTATTAATAGTATTTTGTCTAGATGAAAGCTATGTATTGATTGGTTGACACAAAGGTCATCTTGACGTGACCTCCTGTGTGATGTCAGGAGATTCTTTACGACAGCCATCTAGAGAATATTTGTTCACGGAGATTGTAACATGATTATACATCACAACCTGTTAGTTCATTCATCCTCAGTTGGCAGATTTTTTTTCAGTGCTATGTGATAAATTCATGGAGTACATACAAAAAATTAATAATAAAACTATCAATTTATGATTGTAAGAATCTTATTGATTAAAATGAAAGTCTCTTATGGACACCTCATTCATTGCTTAACATTAATCTCCAAGCAATTCTTTCAAGTACAAAGAATGATAACATTATTCTTTTCACTTTTAATTGGATCAAAGGTAAATTAATGATGAAAAAATTACAATATTTTGAGAAAATTGATAATGTACCTTATTTGGATCATCCCATAATTTTCTCTCCAAAATTTGATAAATTCTTTCCTCTTCCCCTCTCTTACATACATTGGCTTTTCCTGTCAAATAGAAGCAACAAGTATACAATAACACAGTCTACAAAATAAGTGGGTGCCTGGTTGCCTAGGACAACAACTTTTTAGTTTGGGCAACTAACAATTTCATTTGGGCAACCAAAATTCTGCAAATGAGATACAATGCATGCTCTTAAAAAGATTAACACAAGCAGTCCACTGATACCATACTAAAACATTCTCATACATATAGCGCAATTTTACATGAGACAAAAGTACAATTAAACAAGTATTTACACTTATTAGATATGTAAGCCATAGGAGGGAATAATATACTTGATACAATTTTCTAAACAGCTAAAACATATTTGTACTTAGCAAAATGGACTGATGATAATTGAAATCAGATAGCTTTATTCTTTATTGGTTTGAGTCATGCATAAACACACCTTGTTCTTTTCAGGAGCAAAACACTTAAATTGAATTGCTTTAACCTTGGAATCATAGATCAGACCCAGAAGTGCTTAAAACGAATTAATAGAAATGGATCAGTCTAAAACACGGACCTTTGCTCAGACAATATCAATATAGAGAGAAACGCAAACAATATATAAATATCACATTCTACAAAGGGTGATAGAATGGAATGTTCAACCGAGACAAGTAATGTCGACAGAGGCTTACTTGTCAAGGGTGAACATTACGTTCTATCACCCTCTGTAGGATGTGATATTCATTTTATCATATCAAACAACAAAAAATTGAAATTGTTAATAATGTAATAGGCACAAACTTTTTAATTTTATCAATTTTATTTGCATCTGAAATTGAAGACATTTTCACACTGTTTAAGTTAGTCGTTTGGTAAAAAGCAAGCATCTGGGTTATGGAGGTAATTCAAATTGAATTGTCAAAACTCAACTCCCAGTTTTTAGCAAACTCTTACTCAGTGGTCTCCCATTGCTTTAAGCAGGCCGATAGGTGATGTCAAGCGGGCTAATAGGTAATGTCAAGAGGACAACATAACCGATTGTCACCCTGTGACGTCACATTAAGCTATATAGTAAACAAATCACATGAGGACAGACAATAAAAAATACCTTACCCAGAACAATCAGTAAGTCAGCTGCCAGGGCTCTATATTTCCATACAGGAGATTCTTGGAATAATGATAGTAAATGCTGAACAACATCCCAGCTGGTACAATTTAATTGTTTCGTCAATACTTCTAAAGCCTGAATAAAAATTAGAAAACAAATTATAAATAGGAAATAATTCACAACAAAAATAACACAAACACAGAAATTGGTAACAATTCTCCTGCAGATGATATAAGGTATTTGTGAGATTGGTGTAAGATCAATTTTTATCTCACTGAATGATATCAGGAAAAATATTTCCACAAGTGGTATAACCATTTTTGAGGTCACAAGTTAAAATAAAAATATATTTTTCCCAAAATCTACAAATATTCCGTTTCTTTTTATGTGTTTTGCTAGAGATATTTTTACACAAATGTAACACAATTTCATTTCTCATCTAAGAGGACATTGTTTATCCTTTATGATGTCATTTTGAAGTTACATATTAATACAATGGAAATAAAAGATTTTTTATTTTCATTGTACATTGTATATTTTCATTGAATAACATCAAATTTTATTTTAAAAACATGAGGGAAATTATACTGTGGACATTTCTGCAAGAACTTAAATTGCAAAATATTTATGATAATTTAGGCATATCAAGGGGCATTACACTGTAATACATTATGGTATCAGGGGCAATAACTCCTTCATACATAATGGTATCATGGGCCAAACCTCTTGTACATAATGTTATAAGGTTGTTTTTAGAAAGGGTATCAATTTTTCTATTACTATACGCCCTGTACCAGTATGGTTAATATCAATTATAGTTAGATTTAATTCACTATCATGTGGAATGTGGATCATCCTAGATGTACATTAGACAGCCAATGATTCTAAAATCTCATACCTTAGCTTTGACGTGTGTATCCTTACTTAGTTCTAATGATTTAAGAAGTTTATATTTAGCATTATTATCCATCACACAAAGTTTACCAAGTAACACAGCAGCATCAAAAGCTATAGTATCATCAGGGTCTGGATTTCTACAGAAATGACTTAATACTTTTACTAGTTCAGGAAATGTTGGAACTTTCTGAAATATAACAAGAAAAAATGAAACAATTACAATGTGATATAAAGACTGTCAATAAATTACAATGTCGTACAATAGACTGTATCCAGAACAATCTCCGTTAACATATATCCTGTAGAGCATTGTCGTACAGGATCTCTACAGTCTCCGTGGAAGGTCATTTAGACAAAAACACTATAAATCACATTTTGATTTCGTAATTTCTATTTTTAGACCAAGGTTTGCATGCTAATTTAACAGCGGTATTATTCACAGTCTGCGATTGGGCAGCTCATTTCAAATTGCGTGACGTAGACAATGTAAACAAGTTACGTATCATAACAATTTCGTCATGAATATTATGATGAGAAAAGGTCACCTGAACGTGACCTTCGTTTGAAAAATTTTAGATCGGATTTAAATCAGATTGTATCAAGAATTCAAATATTGTGTTCTTTTCCCTGTGGTACAAACAAACTTTAACTGTTGCACTGAAAATATGTGTACAAAGAACATAGGTTTTAATCTGTGTTTTATGCTTTCAGCAATAATGTGAAAAAACTTTGTACTGCCTATGCAATGATGGAAAACCCACTAAATTGGAGTTCTGATTTTTGTCTATTGATGGCTCAGCATTAAATAGTACATATTCATACATCCTTGTTTATTCATTTACATGTATTTAAACTAGTTCTGTGATGACTCATCATGATTTGTATGAAGAGATATTCACTGCTGAGCTTGCTTCACTATCTTGAACCATATTGTGGCAATCAGTCGTACAGTCGTACTATTACTGTCCCTGGCAAGGCCTAGATATCTAGATCTTAGCTTTTAACTTAGTAATTACATAACCAGAGACTGACAACTGCTTTATATGATAGAGATGCAGGCGAGAAAAAAACCGTAGAAAATCGTTTATAATAAATATAAATCGTTTATAGCCAAATTCCCCAAAGTTACACAAGTCCTGCCGATTTATTAAACCCTTAACTGTTGAATTCATAGACAGACACCCGACTGACTGAACTAACAGGGAAGGCTTATTAAGAAAACAGAAAACAAAGATAAATACCTTATTAACATATTGGACATTTTTTCCATCAATCATATTCAATATAAGATCCTCTCTTATTTCACTATTACCAATTACTAAATACATTAATATAACTTGTAGTACATCCTCATCCCAACAACCTGAAATACATCATAATGTTCAAATTGGTTTTCCTTCAATTTTATAGATTTTACATAGATTTGTTTCATTTTTGTTGATTTTCAGTCACTTTATCACCTAGTTTTTCCAATTGTTCATCCAGAAAAAGCAAACATTACCCCATGTAAGAACAGTGGTCTAGTGGTAGGGTGCTTACAGATTGAGAGATCCCAATTTTGAATCCCATTAGACGCACTGCTTAATTCCCTGAGGAAGAAATTAACCTACAGTTGTTTCACTTCAACCAAGGTGTAAATGGGTACTGCCAGGGATCACCTGATTGAAGGTGATTTCAATGATCAGGAATTATAGTACAAAACTGTGAAGTTGATTGATCATGTTTATTGAAGCAGACTTCAAATCACACTTTGACTTTAAACAGACAAACAAGACGCTCACCGAAATGTTCAATATCCTCCATTTAAATGTAAATAGATATTCACTATAGCAGTCAAAATAATAACTATAAATTTGATTAGACACATAAGTAGTAACAAATTGAGCGAGTGTTTTCCAGTGGAAAGATTAGACACATAAAATATCATTAAAAAAAACTCAGTGTCAGTATTTATTGAAAAGAATATCAACTTTCCTGATCGGAGTAGAATTAGCACACCCTGACCCCAACCAGAATGGTCCCTAGAAGCCCTTAAAGTAAATGTAAAACTTACCTAACAATATAAGAGATTTAGCAGCTTCATATTTAACTCTAGAGTCATCGTCGACACGTAATCTTTCTTTTAAAGCATAAAATACCATAGCATCACCACATCTTAATAGACCTAAATGTTTAGCTGCATCTTGTCGTTCTTCTACACGTTTAGATACTAGATTTACATGTACCATAGTCTACAAATATACAATAATAACTAGATTTATTATCACTTTCAAATATAGTTAAGTTCCGCTATAAAGACTACCTTGGTTACTGCAAAAATCTCAAGATTTTCGACGATTTTTATTCCAAAATGTTATTTTTGTGAAGAAAAGGTCCCTATATTAAGACTGTTTTGTTATTGCCACCATTTATTTTCATGATAATATTAGGGGACTTTACTGTACGGTAATAACCCCATTTGGAACACTACCACCCAACTCAGATACAGTGTCCTCTTAAAGACAAAATCCTTTTTTTAGGATAAACTAATTTACATTTACTCACAAGAAAAGAACCAAACACATAGGCGGATCCAGCGGAAGGGGGGGGGGGGTCTGGACGCTCCCTAGAATCTGGAAAATGTTTCTGTCCATTAGTGTATTTCTTGCCTGAAAGTCATTTTTTAGTAGCATGAAGCAATTTTCACAGTGCTTAACGTCATTTTAATGGTTATGTAGTTTTTTTATTATCAATATGTTGCATTTTTTCTGCAAAATGTGTATAATGTGGTTGTAGTTGGAGGTTTGGACCCCCCTAGAAAAGTTTGGACCCCCCTAGAAGTTTGGACCCCCCCCCCTAGAAAAAAATCCTGGATAAGCCCCTGAAACAGTCGTGCTAGAGAAATGAGCCTAAGTTGTACTACTATGTGATCATTTTTTCAAAAATTTTGTAGGGGACTGTATTAAGGAAATATTCTTTATCAGTTAAAATTCAAGATGCCCTTAACAGAAAAGTTTTACAGAACATAATTCTTAACGTTTTCATTATTAAATCACATTCACTCTTAACAAGTGTTGTGAAAAATAATAGTTATGGCTCTTATTACAAAATATTAGTTGTAACTTATTTTATACTATTTTTTTTAAGCTTGATTGTGAAACAAGTTCTCACAACTTAGATTTACGGTATCACTTTGGAGTCCACTTCCTGATCCCCCAGTACTGAGCTAGTAGGATAAAGTTTCTTGCTCAAGGAAACTAGGCGGTAGGTTTTGGATGGGATTTGAACCAACGCTGAGCTGGCTATCCAATGATTACCAGTCCAATGTCATAACTGCTTGGCCACGCCTGCTCCTATTAGTTGTAACTGTGGCCTAAAATGTGTCATACAAGTGTACTGATGGTAGTTGCTCTAAACCAGAGTACAATGTAATACTTCATTTGTTCCTTTATATTTTGTTAGCATTTAACACATTGTCTTAGAATATATTCTGGTTTATTGCCTATTATAATGCTTACCTTAACTCTCTCCCATTTTAATCCACCATATTCTTTACCACGACTACTTGGCTTAAGTCTTGACCATGTACTTACTGTAATATTAAAATGAAAATGTCATATACTTCACCATTTAAATTTTAAAAAGCAACTACAGGTACAAAATATTACAATAACAAGAATTTATTCAACTATTACCGATTTCATAATTAACAGCAGAATGAATCAACCTACATTTATTGCTTCCATACATCTGCCTAGTAATCTGGGAAATCCCATCTTTTAATACTCATAACTCAAATACTGAGAAAATTTGAATCTGAGCAGTACAATATATAGCCAATATCATTTTTACCTTAAATGATCTGTTTGATAGTTTCTAAACTTTCTAAGAATAAAAGTTGTATGTCAATGTTTTTAAGTTATTGATGGTGGGGTAAAGTACAGTAAAATGTTGTAATATCAGATCAAGAAATCATTGTATATAATATTAAATTTTATTGATATTAAATTATATAAATAGTCAATTACAGTGTAGCCCAAGTAATCCAAAACCCTGAGGAATCCATGATCCTTTAAATTCTGAACAGTGCATTGGCTCCATTTTAAAATACTAATGTAGGAGAGCACTATAAATTCCAAATATCTTTAGTCATTTTCAAAATTGTATGGATATCTCAAGTTATATTGTACAAAGAAGATAAGTGTCAATATTATCCACACTCTTAGCAACTGTAATGGAGGCAGGAGGGTTTGGTTTGCTGGCTGGCATGTAGATGCATGTATGCCAGATGAACCCTCCATTTTATACTCATAACATTAGTACAGGCAAATTGATTTGTATAAAAAGTTAAAAAATGTAAAATTTAAAAAAAAAAGAAAAAAACAATGACTAAGAAACATAACTTACAATAATCATCATCCAACATTCAAAATGAATAAGCAATCAAAATAAACAAATATAAACAACAAAAACAGCCAACAAGCAATATACATTGATACATGTAAGCAAACAAGGAATAATAAAATAAACTTAAAAATAAGGGCGAGACATTCCAATAAAATAAAGCAAATTAAATAAAAAAATGATATTATAAGCACTAATATACAATCATCAAATGATAATAGTCTATCAATTTGGGTTGGATTGAAAAAAGCTACAACTAGGTATTATGGAAGGACATTATTATGAAGTAGATAGTTCAGTCTGTTAAACATTCAGCTTGCTTTCTTGCAGAGTTTACAAGTCATACAAGTCTATTTGAATTCTGTAAGACTATTTGAATAAAGTTTTAGGATAACATATTGATGGGTTTGTGCAAAACTATTCTTACTATAAGTACATTGTACATGTAATTAAAGAAAACTATAAACTAGTTTTGAGTAAACCCATCAATATAGAAATAACAAAACATCAACATTAATACTTAGCAGTCATATAGAAACTACTTTCATTATCTTGGCCTTAAAACTAAGATGAAAGCATTAATCAACTAACCTAGAATACCTATGTTTCCACGCTTGGTTTGGATAGATTCAATTACATGCATCTAAATATGCCTTCCCTACCATAATAATTTTTTTGCCTATCTAACTATAATATTGACACGAATTACTTGCTTACTCTTCTGCAAGCATCACACAACTTCTTTCTATGCAGACAAATATCAACATTATAAAAGAATTTTTAAGGAATGATAAGGATATGGCCTTTCTAAATCCTAACTTGAATGCAGATCACAGGACTTGACATTTAGAGTAGCATATTCACAAACAACAAATTGAGCCTAGAGTGCCGGATCGCATCCGGTAACTCTCTAAGTTACTGGATCAAATTTCATATTGCTGGATTTAGGATTTTGTCAAAACAACTAGACCAAAGCATGGGTTAAGTACAAAATGTAATCAAACATTATTATCTGTACTTAAACACTCTCAAAGGTTAAACCCTTCACCTTGCATTTTCAAATGTTTGTTAAAAGTCAACATATTAAAACCAGACATTAAACTAATAGACTTACAGACAGACAGATGGATGGACAATGAGACAGAGGGACAGACAGTCAGACAAATGGACAGACCAACCGACTGACCTACAGACCAATAGACAGACAGATGGACTGACAGACAGTCGGACAGACAGACAGATGAACAGACTGACAGTTGGACAGACAGACAGTTGGACAGACAGACAGATAGATGGACAGAAAGACAGTTGGACAGATAGACAAACGGACAGTTGGACAGACAGACAGACAGACAGACAAGAGAACAAAATAGCTACAAGACTAGAACTTATACATCCAGGGATCAGGAAACCACTGTTTAAAACATTCAGCAACCTAGAGTAGAAGTCACCGAATACATTGTTCAATATAAGACTTTGTCACACATTTTTAAAATGCTTAAGTACCAAACATTAATAATAATGTAGCCAAATACACTAGAACCAAGGGCACTAAATGTGATTCATAATCATAAACAGTCAACAAATCAAACAAAACATCATCAGGAGTTCAATGTGTTGCTGTTGTTTTTTCTAGCAAAACAACAAATATGTACAATAATTATAGTAAAATTTATGTACTTGTATGGAGATAATTTTCTGTATCAGATTTTCAGCAATAATGAGTAAAACAAGAGCTGTCAGAGGAGACAGCATGCTCGACTAAGTAAGTATTATTTTGTCACATGAGATGTGGTTGATGATAAGGAACATACATATTTTAAAATTTGAAAATGATACCTTTACAAATTTAAAGTAAAAAAAAAAAATATTTTTTAAAGAAGATTTTAAGTTCTCCAGAGACAATTTTGAAAAAAAATGTATTAGGAGTTATGAACCTTGTCACATGAGATGTGGTTGATAATAAGGAACATATATTTAAAGTTTGAAGTCAATACCTAAAGAAACAAAACAGTTGCAATAAAAACAAGCATTTTTTAAAGAAAACTCTAAGTTCAAGGGGAGATAATTCTGACAAAAATGTATTTGGAGTTATGAACTTCGTCACATGAGATGTGGTTGATAATAAGGAACATATATTTAAATAAAAAAATATTTAAAAATACCTCAAGAAATAAAAAAGTTATAGTAAAAAAATTTTACTGCACAATAACTTTAATCAGAAATGTGGACACAGATGCGGAGGCTGATGCCAATTCTAGGGCGAGTAGGAATGCTCTCCATTTACTTCGTAAAGTCGAGCTAAAAAAGCATTGGTGTGGGCAGAAAAAACTCAAATATTTTGTGTTTCAGATTATCTCCATGAGTATTAGGTACTCAAGATTTCAAAGCTATAGTTTCCTGATCCCTGCCAACACCTTTATAATCTAGTACATCAAAGTTTAGCATCTAAGCTGTCAGGACATATAGAAGCAGCTAAAGTTTATTATTTATATTTTATATCAATACCTTCAACCTCACTTTCAGGATGATTTTCAGCTATAAACAATACAACATAACATAATACAATGTTTTAATACCTTGAGGCTTATAAGCAGGTCAGTCCTGAGTACATGTATACACAGTAAAACATTTTAATACTAGACTTTGTCCAGATAGGACAAAAATCCAGTTTTTCAGAGGACCTGCTTTTCAGAGTTTTTATTGTATCTTATTATACTAACCCTCTTTACCAGGTATTTGAACATATTTGTAAAGCTCACTTCACGTTACCTTATTGCATGAGCATTAGGTCTACCAGGAATTTGGTATTCATGCAGTTTATCTGGTACATGTTCAAACTTGGCTATCATAAACTAGTAAACATTTCAAAAAGTAACATATCAATTTTATTTCCCTTTTTAAATGCAAAACTGTTTAATCCCTTTTTTTTAAATCACTTCATTTTGAAAAAAATGATTCCATTATTTACATCCAAAAATAAAAAGGTTTGACCAGATTTGATGTTTAAAGGACTAATGGGGTCAATTGGCATTTTGCTCTTATGCCTGGGTCACATTTAACCCGGCGCCCGGCCGGCGTTCCCGATTTTTAGGAATCGGCCGGCATGGTGAGATCGGAATTATATCGGCCGGCAAAATTAAATCCTTCATACTAGAAAGGTACCCGTCAGATGCCCGTACGGGATCCGGAAGATGGCCGCACGGCAATCGTCCGATTTCATGATTTTCTAACCCCGATTTTCTAACAGATGCCCGTCCGATATCCGCACGATGTTCTTACGACGCCTGTGCGATACTCGCCCGGGTATCGCCCGATTCTTCCGAGTCGCACGATGTCCGGACGGGCATCGAGTTAGCCCCGGTAGACTACATAACGAACATCGGCCGATGTCCGCCCGGCGTGTGTCGCTTTTGATGGCAAGAGTAGCTTTGCACGCTGTAGATTCATCACCGTCCTTGTCGCTTGTGGAAGAAGGCTAACACTTGTGCAATTTTCTACGATAAAACAGCATCGCACCAGGGACGGCTGCAGGCGCGCAAATTACCCAATGCCGACACGGCGAGGCAGTGACGAAAATAACTATACGGGACCCTTTCGAGGCCTCATAATTGGAATGAGTACACCCTAAATGCTTAAAGCAGGTTCTATTGGAGGGCAAGTCTGGTGCCAGCAGCTGCGATGATTCCAGCTCTAATAGTGTATATTAAAGTTTCTGCAATTAAAAAGCTCGTGGTTGGATCTCGGGTGCAGGCGGGCGGTACGCCTACAGCGGCGCTCGCTGCCCGTCCTGCCCTCCACGCTGGTACACCGAGCCCTGGTGCTCTTGACCGAGTCTCTCGTCCGGCAGGAATGTTTACATTGAAGAAATTTGAGTGCTCAAAGCAGGCCTAAACTACCCCTGGATAATGTTGCATGGTATACATGTAATGGAATAGGATATTTTGTTGGTTTCAGGAGCGCGAGGTAATGATCTGTAGAGACTGACGGGGGCATACGTATTGCGGCGCTAGAGGTGAAATTCTTGGACCGTCGCAAGACGCACTACAACGAAAGCATTTGCCAAGCATGTTTTCATTAATCAAGAACAAAAGTCAGAGGTTTGAAGGGGATCAGATACTGTTGTAGTTCTGATCCTAAACGATGCCAACTCTCAATCAGCGATAGTTGCTTCAACTATGACCTCGCCGTTAGACCCCGGGAAACCAAAATCTTTGGGTTCCGAGAGGAGTATGGTTGCAAAGCTGAAACTGAAAGGAATTGACGGAAGAGCGCTTGTGCCTTAATTTGACTCAACACGGGAAACCTCACCCGGTCCGGACACCATTTGTGATAATTCAAGAAGTAAAGCGTTTTTCTTTGACTTATTTTTTTAGTCAGCTAATGTTATGTTGTAGAACATAGGATGATCCTCGAAAAATTAGGCTCCTCTACTTGGGGATCAGATACTTTTGATTTTATTTAACTTCTTTCACATTGGCGACTGGAACAACGCTCTCTTCTTCTTGAGTAGTCATATCTTGCTCTTGTTGGGTGGTGCTCTGTTTTTTTCCCTTATAGACTTTTTTACATTTTACGTCTGCACGGCGCCTGGCCGGCGTCCGGTAAATATATGGATACACATAGCAGCCTATATTTATTCGCACCCGGACGATGTGTACGATGCTCGGCCGATGCCCGGTCGGATATCGGCCGAACGTCAGCCGATTCGTTTCAGATGACTTTCCGATGCCCGACGTCGGGAGTGATTTTAACTGCGAGTTAAAATGAACCCGGCGCCCGGCCGACGTCTAAAAATGTCAAAATTTTCTCCGGAGCCCGGCAGATATCCGGCCGGTGCCCGGCCGATATTGTCTTCAGACACGTCGGAAGCTAATCGGAAACACATCGGGGCTTAATTGTGACTGGGGTATTAGTGAATGCAGTTCAAATAATTAGGCCTTTTGAAAAGTTTGAAAAATAACTGAGTAAGAGCAGTGTTGCAATTTCAATTGACTATTTGTTTTACATACATATCCATACAACAGAGCAAAACTAGTCTAACTACATGTTAATAAAGAAAAATGTAGACTAGTTTTGCAGTGACCAATCGATATATCTCTTTTTGTAGAGACTGAAGGCTTCAAATAACACAATAAAGAAATTGAAACATAAACTGCTGAAGTTTCAATCCTGCAGCGTGTTCAGTTACCTTGAACGTTCCAAAACGTTCCGTAACGGAAGTGTCAGAACAACTCAACCCAAAGACAACTCAACCCGAAACAATTCAATCTCCTACTAATGGATTGAGTTGTCTCACATTTGAGTTGAGTATTGCACAGGTTGAGTTGTCTTCGGGTTGAGTTCTCCCGTACCAGTAACGTTAGCTAACAGTAGTTACTGAACGCATGGCTGATGATTCAGTTAAAATAATCAAGGTCAAGGTCATGCATTATGTACATGTGTTATAAAACAGTGCCATGACAACATAGAGAAAAGTCATGCTGTCAGCATTCTGATATAGGCAATTTGTGATAAAAGGAAACAATAAATAAAATATTGAAATGTAAACAATACCAAATGTGAATACAGTACATTCCAGCATGCTTATTTTATAATTTACAAGAAGGAACAAATGCTGATATATGATTTATAAAAACAATGCAAAAAACAAAACAATAAAAAATCAATTGATCTATATTACATGTTTGGACACCATTTAACTTCTGATAATTTGGGTGGATAGTGATTAGGTCCTAATCGTACAAAAAATGACAATTGCTGCCATTTACTGTCTGTAACATTAGAATACATAAATTGTTGTCCTAACAGGGCATTTAAGCAGAAAGCACTACTTTGTTTGTAATGTTTATAGAATTTTGGTTGTCTAAATGAA